>MJUU01047012.1:0-45765 GCA_002080025.1 Modiolus philippinarum | reverse complement strand
TGAACCCATTAAAGTAAATATAATAATTGTTACAAGACAAAAAATGCTTTCGAGAAAAACATTGTATAGTAGCAAAGATTAATGAATTCTGAAAAAAAGACTGAAAATGGTGTTCGTTTGTGTGTGTGTGTTTTCTTTTTGTGTTGTTTTGTTTGTCTGTTTGTTTGTTTGTTTGTTTGCCTGTTGTTTGTTTTGTGTTGTGTGTTTGTTTGTTTTGATTTTTTTTGTATTTGTGTGTTTTTTGTGTTTTTTTTTTCTATTTTTGTGTTTTTGTTTTTGTGTGTTTTTAAGCTAAACTAGCTCAATGCAGAGTTTTTAATATCATTAAATATGAAATTAACACGTAAATATTTGTGTAATAATGAAACTCACTGATTATGCGAAAAAACAGTGGTTGAAACTACTGGTTTTAACCAAAAAGCAGCCTTACGATCGGAATAGAGCAGAATCGAACTCTTTTTTCACCACGACTGGTTTTTATATTCTTTTCAAACACATTAATACAACATCATATGGGTTTTAGTTTGCCGTTCTGAAATTTTATTTTTGCATTTACGTTACATCTTCCCAGAACAAGTAAATCATCGATGAATTAATGACGATAACCTGAATCTCGAGAAAGCTGTTTGTGTGTGTGTGTTTTTCTTGAAGATTTTTATTGCAAAAAATTAATAAAAATAATCGTTTTGGTTCTTTATTTATTTTATATACATTTTCCTCACCCTTGTCTGTCCATTTTCCCATTTCTCCCGCGCCCTCTCTCCTTTCTCCCGCGCCCTCTCTCATTTCTCCCGCCCCTTTCTCCCTTCTCCCTTAACCCTGACTAGCTTCGCGAATTGCACAATTTAGCATTAACTTAATGTTTTAGGGCTTTTCTTCAATTATATGATCCTACATTATTTTTAACCTTTATGAATTAACCAATTTAAACCCTGCTTTGTAACAATCCCGATATACCAGTGCAATCATCTGTCAATGTGTTACAAGATATATACAGAATCAAAGCTCCGATCAAAGCTGAATCTCGAAGCCCTGAAATTCTACATTTGGCAAAACTTCGTAGCCATCCAAAGAACTACTGCATACGTCTGCATGTATTAAGTTATAGTCCATAATACGTGAAAATAATCGGATTGTGTGATTTCATTGCTATTATATATTATTTGGCCACTTATTGCGATTTTAAAGGCGTAAAAACTTGCGACCGCAAAGCGAGAGCCTTTTAAGAAGTTTTCAGTCTTTAAAATGGCTGTAACTGGCCAAGTTGCGCTTGATAATTAATTTGTGCGAAAATTCGAACGAACAAATAGCGATGTTTGTATTTTGGATGCTACGAAACATTTACTACACTATTTTAAGAATACACACTACAACGACTCGTTATTGATTTTTGTAACTGAATGGGGACATGTTTGACCTAAATAAATAATTTAAATCATAATTATAGAACACCAATCCCTAAATACGTTACTGACTTTGAAAATTAATAAACGTAATGTAATAAACTCAATGTTATAATACTAAATTAATCGCGCTTCTGGATACGTGTACTTATGTAAACTTTAAATATAGATAATACACATCTGACAGTGCACAACATATTTTAATCAGAACTCCCATTTTCATAAATCACTGAAATTGCTCTCATCGGTTATTTTACTTTTTCTTCATTGATTATTTTTCTTTTGTATTATTATTTTTCTTTTCACATTTTTTAATTATTATTAAGTTCAAAATATTGCTAATTGCAGATAATAAATTTATCGGTTTAAATGATAAATATCAATTTTCAAGTGAGTGGAGTGGAGTGTGTCGTCCTTTACAGACCAAGGACACCCGGACAACTTGAATCAAGTGCCAAACGAGCTGTTGTCTTGGTGCCCTTGGACTGTTCGGGACGACGACACTTAAGTTTGTTTGTAATGTATTTAGGTAGTCTACAAATAAACAGATAAACAATTTGTTAGACACATTCCATTGTAGTATGCTTCTCATTACATGATATTATTGTCCAAATTCTTATAATATAATTAATTATGCACGTACTTATTAAATTGTATCATAGATGTATTGCCTGTCATTTGTACTCTTTTTGTATTTTATATGTGTATTGTGTAACTTGAGTGAGCTGGACATATCTCCTATAATTTATCCTCTGGTCTTAAATGACAATTGGAAGTGATCAATATAGGTCGTGTATAGGTCACTTCAATAATATTATGAACGTAAAACTTTTCTCGTTTGGGAACTGGTGTTTTGTATATAAAAGCAGATATATATCGCAGACTCAGTACGCCAACTCATTCTGTACGGCTGTGTGTGTTCTCTCGTGTTCGGTATCGCCCCACAAAATTTCAATGATCATATTTTTGNTTTTTGATTGTTCTCTATGTGTCCCCAGGTATCAGTCATCTTGGCAAACCTCAAATAAAAGAAAAATGTGACAATAAACCTGTATTAATATTAGAGGTATTCTAGTAAATCCTGATTTCAGAAGCATCAAGCAACATGCTGATCGCTATATCATCTGAAGAAATATTAGTCTGTAAATCAAATATAATATCATGATACCGACATAACGGAAATCAAAAATATTTGCTTCAATGTTTGCAATAACAATGACAATTTCACTATCAAACAGAAAAATCACTGCAACAATTGAAAGCGCCTAATTTTCGGTTAAAACCACAAGATACACTGAAACAAAAATGAATAACATCTTGCCAGCTTGAAAGCACAAATGGATACATTTTTTTAATATAAAGATGACATTTCACGTGTAGATAATATACCAAAACGGTTTAAATGGTGCATGCTTTTCAACTTTTTTATATTGAAAAAATAATCATTAATTTAAAAGCAAATATAAAAAAATGTCCAAATCTAAGTTACAAACTCAACAATAATTTCTCTGGTATGTTATAAACAAACAATACTTTAAAATTTGAGAACTATGTTTAAAATGAAGCATAATTATATTTATTGTTTTGTTTTAACCAAGCCCTGTATGATTGAAAGATATGCCAAAAAAAAAACAAACTACATAATAAACTTAAGGTGGGTGTTCAGTATATCCTTTATCAATAAAATTAATAAATAATGAAGTAACCGGGTAAAATGCTTTAGAGTTACTTTATTCAGAAACAGACCGCATGCGTCTTCTCCTTTCCTCGGTAAAGATTGTATTTTTTTAAGAATTATATAAAAGAGGGTATGTCTTAAGGGATAATCAGCCTTTTTCTCATCTTCTCTCTGATGTATTTTATGTTGTATTTTTGAAAACTTCTCTGTGCCCTTGTTAATCATTTTGAGAACAGGTCATGCAACCAGCAATCAAATTAGCTATACCATGTTCAAACAGTAACATTGACTTCAACTACACAATGTCATCACTATAAGATACATCGACAAACGAATACCGAAGTAAGAACGAGGGAAATTCCAAAATCACGGAATTCACATCCAACACAAATTGAGACAGTATGACAAAGACAAAACAAATAAACAAAAATGAACAAGGACGCAACACAACTAAAGCACTAGTAGTGTGAAGAATCATTTGTAATTGCATTGCTATAGTTTAAAGTCCAAACCATTTCTGTTAAATGCTAATTGAAAACTTGTTATTTGTTAATATTCATATCAAATTTGATGTCGAAATAGATCAACTATTTATGCTGTATAACTAGGGTAAGCTTAACGCAGAAAAAATCCGATACCCGCAAAAACGTTGATGAACAACTAAGGCAACTTTCCGTTCTTGTCTCTGTGAAATATTTGCCCAATATATCAGGCAACAAACTAAAATGTGGTGCTATTGCTCTATCAGGAAATAACATTGTAAGTTTTCTTTCAAACTTTAGTATCTATAGATATGAATCAATAAACGTTATCACCAGAATAAAGGTGATGTTTTCGTGCGTATTGCTACAATCGCGCTCGTTGTATATGTTTATGAATTTTAAGAGAACAAAAACATTTGTCCTGTTTAAGATACTTTGAATCAATTCTACTTTTTACAAAATACGATAAAACCTTTCTGCAAAAATATTGCAGTATCCAAGAGTAATCCTTCTCAGTAATAATGGGTTTTCTCAGAGTTGTCTAACTAATACCTAAATTTCAATTTATCTTTAACATTGGTACATCTATAACTATATCAATACTTAAATACTGGGTAATATACGTAAACAGAATTTTGAATACTTTAATTTAAAGGCAAATATTCTCACTTACAAACACTTAAAAAGTGATTAAAATTGTTTGTGACATTAATTAGTTTCGGTGACACCCTAACACCTTGAAGTCGTAAAGGTTGGTAACATTATTTTATGCCTTAGAAGTCAAATACAGTTTTACTTGATCAGGCATGACGTAAGAAGACTTGATTTGGGTTTGCCTTGCGTGCAATTAGAGGCATAATTGTAAAGAGATTCCCAGAGGTTTCCGTGTACTTCTTATATTATCAGTTATTGGTACTTGTCTGTGATTTAACCCTATTTAGTTTTGCTAAAATCTCGGTGTACACTTGTAAAATGTTTCTGTCTTCGATTATTTCAAAAATCATTCAGATAATAGTGAATTAACCCCTATTCCCATCCCTTATACCTGCAACATGCAAATGCTTGATTCTTATTCAAATATAATTCAAGGTATACCAGTTAAAATTATGACAAGTAAGGTAATACTCAGTATATAAATACATTCAATATTAAAACATTGCTTTAATTAATTCTGTTCATCATCATTGTCAACGATGGTTGTAGAAACACTTTCCATACATCCTTTCAATACGGTTTCAGAAATGATTATCAGAATATATTGTTTCTTAACACAGGTCTAAGTACAACCATGGAGGTATTATATTGAATACCTCCATGGTACAACCATGTTCCGTGGTGGTGACCACGCTAGTAATCAGACTGGAATAATATTTTTAAAAAAATAGTTTCATACATCATTTCCGTAAAGTTTGGTTCAATTTGCTTAGTGGCTTTAGGGAAGATTATGAACATGACAGTACAGGATTTCAGCAATTCAATGCTGTCCTATAAACCGATTTTGAAACTTTCAATATTAAATTTTGGAAAATTTTGTCTAAACTAAAGAGTATTCCCTCGTGCAGGCTTTTATATTTGTTCTCAGCTGATTTTTGTTTTTTCTTGAAATCAAATGATTAGCTATACTCTGTCAGCTTGTATACATCTTTTGGTTCGGGCAATCCATTTCTTATTTGATCAGTAACAAAGAGAGATAAATTGTTCTAATGGTAATATGTAGAAACTAAATACACAGTAACTTAAAAATTTCCAGTTGGTATGCTACATGAATATAAATGTGATAAATACCAAATACAATATATAGATACGAAGAGTCAATGAATTCACATTATAAGGGTAGTCTAGTTTTGCTTGATATGTTCTATATTTAAACGTGTTTACCTTGCCTACAGGTTTATGAAGTATTACTAATTTGTAATATGGCTTTTAGAGTTTGATAATTACAAAAAAAGTCTCTCGACTTTAATGTCTCTGAAAACGTTCTGTTATAATATTTTACTTTGATTCGTTACATGAATTCATCATTGACAAACGAAGCATTTGCATGGCTATTAAAATAAGATTTATATTACTCTTTAAATTAGATTCTAACCCATTTAATATATAAGTTTACAAAAATGTTACCATCTTTTTTATAAACGATTCAACCGTAATTTTCGATACTTTAAAAACAAATTAGTTGATTTTATGGATTTACTCTAGAAATTAGATTCTAACCCATTTAATATATAAGTTTACAAAAATGTTACCATCTTTTTTATAAACGATTCAACCATAATTTTCGATACTTTAAAAAGAAATTAGTTGATTTTATGGATTTCTTTTCAATGCGTTACCTCTTAACTTAATGAAAGGAGAATTTAAACATTTTATATCTGGAAAATCAGATGCTACATAATTTATTCGTGATTGAATATTCAATTTTAATCAGAAAGACAATTTATTTACATGGATTCTAACTTGTATTTAAAATTTAAGAAGCAAATGTTTGTAGGAAAAATAGGTTAAACCATTTTCTCAGTAAATTCTGAGTGTCTTTTTAGCAATAAGTGCGTTAACAACTCATAAGTTTGAAATGCATATTCAAATATTTAAATATTTATTAATTTTTATACGATGTGGCAGTAGAATACCGAAAGGAACAAAGGAGTGGTATTTACAAAAATCGAGGCAAAAACTAAAACACAGAAACAATTACGTTATACAGCTACAAAGCACAGAAAAAAAACATTCAAAAACAAGGCACTCACACCGTGAACTCCCGTGAAACTGAGAGTGACATCAGGTGCTCCAGAATGGTAAGCATGTCCTGCTATGTTAACAACACCCGTCACACGGTGAGGAAAGACCAGTTTGATGGCTGATTGGTTAATGTCGTTTTTCTAACCCAAAGACATAGCCAATTAAAAATCCATAGCACGTGCCTCAAACAGTACCATAGTAAAATTTTTGAAAAGTTTTTGTTATTACTTTAGTAATCGAACAATGACCAGGACAAATTGGAAATACAAACATTACTTATGAAGACAAAACTAAAATTTAACAATATTATAAACGAGACAACACGAAAAACTAAGACACTAACAGTGTGAACTCCCTTAATGATTATAAACGCTAGGAATAACGCCAATTTTTTGTATTTTTATTATTTTTTATTTCTATTTATTTATTGTTAAATATATAATTTTATTTAATATTATACCAGCCAATTTTGCATCGGGTCATCCGATAGAGTACATTATCTGAAGATTCAGATAAGTAGGTGATGAATTCTTGACTTGATAAATTTTCAAAAATCCTCCGTTCAATATTAAATTTTTTGGTATGCGGCAAACTGAACAAGAGCGTCAAGTGAATGTGGACACACAAAGGTTTTGAGACACGACGATAACTAAGCGCTTGAGGCAAGTATATATAGTGAGTATCAATTAGATCCTACCTAAAGCGTCTGAAATAAAGAACATACATGCAGTTTGTTTTTTAAAAAAAAGGTTAGAAAAGATAGATTTCTTTTGCACTGAAAATTTAGACTTGGTAAATACCACCCAAAATATGTTGGCATTCTAGTATGACCGGACACTTTGGACTCTCGTTTTCAGAAAGTATAAATTAAATGAAATTCATCATCAGCAATTATTTTGACAGTATTTTATTTGAATTATTTCTGAAAAATCAAATTGTCAAAGTTTAGTTTCAATGTTTTAGTTTTAATTAATTGTCTTTCAACAATTTCTTATTGCGGATTTTAGTAATCCTTAAATGGACTCTATTTAGACAGTGTATGTTTTGGACAAAAGTGACAAAATCTTAATCCGCGGTCTGTGTTTATTTAGTTTTTTATAGTGACATTTCTATGGACAACGCTAATCCCTGTTTTTATATATTGTTGTTGTTTTATTTGTTATATCAGTTTTAGGCTTATAGCTCGGTTACACCGGACTGCAAAATAAAAGTATAGAACAGAAATATTTTCCTTCTCGATTTTATAATCGGAACGCCTACATTCCCCGGTTATACTAGGGAAAGAGCTTTAAAAAAACCAGACGAAGTGATGACTACACGCACACTCCTCTCTGAATTGGAATAGTACTATAATGTAATACCTGAAAATGTTATTCCTCGTGTTTAATTTGAGTATATTGAATAGTTTTCAAAAAAGACGCCATCATTTTATTTGAATTCTTATGAGCGATTAAATTATTATCTGCATTCAATAAAGTATAAACTATTTGTTATTTATTCACCTCCAATAAATCTATATACAAAAGGTTAATAGTAATCAAAATGAAAAAAAATCAAAAAATTAATTTTATCACGAACGACTTAACAGGTTTTCTTTTATTAGACCTGAGGAGACAAAAGTTATAAATTTCAAATTTTTTGCCCTTTTTGACTCAATTAAATAGTAACCAACTGACATAATAGAGACATGTGCGGAAAAATTAATTTCAACACAAAAATTATCCAAATTCGAATTTGGACCTTTTCATGAAAACCAAACTGTCCATTTTTGGTAAACATACAACAATGAAACAAAATAAAAAGAGAGATTTTAGAATATATGAAAGCAACTAAATTCGTCCTTAATTTTCGAAAGAGATGGTACAACAATCTTGATGTTATTTCTTTCTTTTGCAAAGGGAGATTATACACATCTCCCATCTTTAACTTATTAAAGGCTTCATCAAAACTTCAAATATAATGAAAATTGTATACCAAGCATTCAAAAGAATTGGAACCCCCATTTTTTTCTGACAATCATGTATTTTTTAATGAATATCCTGATGTTTTACTAAGAAATACCCCCAAAATTTTCGCGCCTCGCTCCGCTCGGCGAAATTTCCATTCCATTCTAAATTGGAACCCCCTTTTTGAATTCCCTGGATCCGCGCCTGCAAAGCATGTTAATACAAAAATACCCAAGTTACATGATAAACGTTAAATTTTGCTTTGCTGTACACGTTATAAAGGAGTTATCTCTCTTCAACTGCATTAAAACAAATAACATGGAAAGCCATACTCTTTAAAAAGTCTAGAAGAAGTACTCAATGCCAAAAATATCAAAATAGTAGGTCAGACATCTAAGATTCAAAGACTGCCTGAATATTTGAACACATGACCTCGACATATGACAAACAATATGAAGTGAAAAAAAAACTTGAACATTGGGTATATCTTTTGTATGGAAAGTAATAGGTCTTTCATATTGTGTGTTATCAGAATATTTGACATTGTGGCACTGTCATTGAAATGTAAACAATTATAGTCGAGCTTCGATGGCTCGAACACCAGAGGGACCGAAAAAACAGTTAAAGAAAGAGAGGTGTTCGAGATATCGAGGTCAAACTGTGTTTAAATTCGAACATAGGGTCTAGAAAAAGGGTTCGAGATATCCATGGTGTTTGCGTTATTGCAGTTCGAGCCATCGAAGTTCCACTGTACATTAAAACTTTGGGTATATCTTTTGAATAGTTTGTAAATGGTATCATATTTCGATTGTGTATTTCTTGTGTATTACCTGTCAATTGGTACCAGAATATTTGGCCTCGTGACCTTGACCTTAGCACTGTATCGCCTTTAAAAAAAGATTTCCAGAATATTTTATCTAATCTATTAGATTATAAGTTTCTTCGGGCGCATATATTTCCCTTTGATATTACAATTACAGTGGAACTTCGATGGCTCGAACTGCAATAACTCGAACACCATGGATATCTCGAACCCTTTTTCTAGACCCTATGTTCGAATTTAAACACAATTTGACCTCGATATCTCGAACACCTCTCTTTCTTTAACTGGTTTTTTTTTTCGGTCCCTTGGGTGTTCGAGCCATCGAAGTTCGACTGTAATTCCAAAAGAATGTGAGTAATGCCACAGGTTTCTACAAAGCTGATGTTGGGGACATAAGTGTTTAAAAAAACACCTCTTGTTCTCTTTATATACATTTTTATGTCGGTATTCGTTTGCCGATGTATTATACTAAAATTTAGTACATAACATGTAAAAATCCTACGATTTCATTGGATAATCTGACGTTACTATATTTGAACAGCTATTTGTTTACCTTGACAGCGGGATACTATACTTGACGACGGGACTATACATCACGTGACTTCCGGTTTACTATACTTTGCCTCCTTTTGATTTTGATTTCTTTTATGTTATGTACTAAATTAAATACGGACTTCTCCCTCGGGAACCGTTTTCCTATAGTGTTGTCTGGTGCGAATAGTGCCCTCGCCTGTCGGCTCGTGCACTATACGACCCAGACAACACTATAGGAAAACGGTTCCCTCTGGAGAAGTCCATGATAGATTACTATTTTTGACATTTGTTCATGTTATTTTATATAAAAAGACCATAGCCACTGGCAAAATTCAGAGTCTCTTAACAACAAAACTCTATATCTCATTTATTTAATAAGTGTTGCTATTTAGTAAATTAATGAAATTGTTTATTGTCTCAAAAGTCGGTTTCACTTCCTATAGATAATGGAAATCTCACGATGTTAGCTTTAGTTTTACACTGATCTTTATCATATTTGGTATGTGTATCATGAATGATAATACATAACTAAAAAACGTTGAACTCGCCGTTTACGACATGCACAAAAGTCTGCAGTCATGTGCATTTTCACAATTTTTTTCAAACAGGTGAAAATTTCAAAGTGTTGGATTTTCCTATTTTAAGGGACGAATTAGATGACCCGAGTTGACCTACCTAATAATAGCAAGGTGTACTCGTTCGGGGTTAACAATTGTTATCCACAGACTTTTTGATTGTCAACACCGAATAGAAATTAGCAGTGCATTAACAATTTATTTCAAATATTTCTTTTCGGTTTAATGCATGCATATTTCAATTACATGTTTAAGTATTTAGTTGAATTATATCATTTACGGGCATGTTTTCCTTAACCAAAAGGGGTCCAAGCACATGGTAAAAACCAAAGTGAGACTTGTTTATCATCTGACTTAAAGATATACCTGTTTATACCTATTTCAGAATTGGCCAGTCTAGTCGATAATTGTGCGAGGAAAATATCATCCATTAAAAGCATGGAACATTTTTGAAGTTTTTTTTCTTTCAACTTGTATTGGAAATCATTAGACTAAAAGTGGTTCCAGAAGTGTATAATATTTTTACACAACAATGCAAAATCCGGTGCCGAAATATGCAATATCAAAGTCAGCAGAAGAGAATTTCGATTATCTAAAGGAAGTGTAACAGATTTAAGTGTTTGACCATTGATTCGATTCATATGAATTAAATGTATTACAAATTTAAACTTTAGTAAGGCCCCTTTGTTATATCTTTATAATTCAGAATAGAAATTGCAATGATTTTGACAAAAAAAAACAACACTTCCTTAAACGTTACTTGCTTATATTTTTTACATCAAATTACCATTATCCAAAACGAAGAATTTGCATGATGGTATTGCAGACCATGTTCCAGTTGTATCCAGACAAGTAGCTACAGCATTACCAGACAGTGTATAGAAAGAATTACAAACGTAAGTCACAGTATCATTAACATTATACAAGTTTTGTGATGAAACTATATATCCATTAGATATAGACTGTGATGTACAACTCATCCTTGATAGTCAGGTAACTGAAGTTCTTCTAAAGGTATAAAACTCCCAATAACTAAGGTTGTTAGATGTAAAGTGTTAGTTGTAATTCTCTGAACGTTCTGTTTAACATAAGTAATCCTCTACAAATTTACTTATTGATATTGGAGTAAAACAAAGACATTATGTTCATCGAAAGTACTTTTTAAGTGTCACCACCTTGTAGATAGTTTGTTTCTAGAGGTTGATAAGAAAACTGACTTGTGTCTCTAACCACACATCATGTAATTTGGACCAACTTTTTAATTTACTAATTTACGTCAATCGCTTCGCATAAAAATGATTGATCACGAATACACCTATAAAATATCCCTTATTTAAATGCGACACTGGGAATATTAGAAAATAACATTTTTGAACTTTACATATTACTTGCTTATTTCAAGTGTAAAGAAATGTTTTAAAACTTTAAAATGCTTGAATAGAACAGTTTAAAAGAAAAGGTTGTTTGCAAATAAGTTATATAATGTATATTAGCTACTAACTTGCACTTGTATTATATTTTCATGCTGATTTCTGAAGTGGTTACTGAGCTACAAGGTGTGGTGATGAACTTTTTGAAATTAACTTTTGAATATTAAACGTTGGCAAGTTTTGACAAGATAAAAAAATAAACTGTGTAGAACCGTCGGGTTCTTCCGACAGTTTAGTGTTTTCTGTGGGCAGAAAAAGAAAGCGTTCCCTGAAACACTATTCAGGCTCAATTACTCCATGTACATATACTTGTGCATTATTTCATTTAGTGACTTTCAAACAGGTGAGTAATTTAATGATTTTATAAAAATAACTCTAACCGAAGTTGTTGTGATCTTAGTTTCTGCACAACATTTTTAAAAACTTTTAAAAAATATCTCTTGACCTTTTCGTGACACATATAGGCTGCAGTTCAAATTTGTCAAAGGATTTTATGTTTAAAATTCGGGATGAAAACAATTAGAAAATTCAAATTTATTATTATTAAAACTTGAAAATTTAAGATAATCAATTGAAAATTCAAGATACAGATTTAAAAAAAAAATCAAGAGAATACGTAGAAAATTCAAGATAATAAGTTGAATATTCAAGATAATAGGTTGAAATTTCTAGATAACAACTTAAAGATTCAGTTAAAAGGGAAGCTGTTACCAATAATATAGATCATGGTGTTTGTATTTAAAGTTGCAGTTGGTTAATTTTCTAGGTTTTTTAATTTCACCTTTCTCTAAAAAGATATAAATAGAAATAAAGTCTTTCATTTCTGATATTTTTATTATCAGAAAGGCTTTTCACCCCATAACCCATACATCTTGAAAATAACAAAAAAACAGGAAGTAGAAAAACGCGGTCCATATTCAGATCTGTTTGTCGAAATGCACAAAAAGCGCGAAAAAACTAGAAATTATAACAAACTTATGATTCTGATTTTCAGCTTTTCCCTATCCTAGGTAGTAACATCCCTTCAGTCCTTGTGAATAGCAAATAATATCAATGAATACAATATGATAAAGCATCCTCGAAATACGAGGATTTCACTGATGTTCATTTGTAAAATTTCTCTTTCAAAGATGACTCCCCGCAAGTTCCATGGTTAACCAGTAAAATGTAACGTGCTCAAAACTTCCGGTATCCACCAGAACAAGAGATAACGGAAACGACAAAAAATCACAAGATCTATACATCTTTTTTGGACTTACATCTCGAATTTGACGAAAATGGTCATCTTAGAACTAACATTTACGACAAAAGGAACGATTTTAATTTCAAAAAAAATATCAATTTCCCTAACATAGACAGTAATATTCCAGCTTCTCCTGCTTACGGTGCGCATGTTTCACAGATGATTCGTTACGCCAGAGCTAGCACAAATTACACAGACGTTCTCATTAGACAAAGTTATCTCCATGACCGCCTTATTAATCAAGGCTTCAAAAAATTTATTTTCAAACGATCATTGAAAAAGTTCTTTAATAGATATCACTCCCTTGTGGAAAAATTTAAAGTTTCGGTTCGAACTCTGAATCAAGATTCTTTTTTACTTTGTATTGCGTTGATCATTTCTTTAAAATGTCTACGACCTTTCAATAGCAATTGCTCTTGAGTTGCTTTCGGAGACTACAACAATAGAAGTGGAGGTTTGGCATGCCATAAAACCGGTTTAACCCACCATTTCTTTTGAAATGTCTGTATCAAGTCAGGACCATTGCGGTTGACAATTTATCCGATGGTTTCCACCTGATTTGTCTTTTTGTCTCACAGACTTCAGCTCTTGACAACTCTGCTTGGTAACTTTGTTATAACCCCTATTTACATTTGATTTTTTTTTTGATTCCGTCTCATTTCAAAATTTCTATAATAGATATCAGTCCCTTGTCGAAAAAAGTTATGGCCCGAAATGCGATTTAAATTCAATTTACTTGGTACTGGGATGAACTTTTCCTTTCATTGTCTACAAAATAGAAATTTAAGTCTAGTTTCTACCGGACACCACTGCATGGAAGGACAAGTTTAGTCATCATAAGATCGGTTTAACCCATCTTTTTTTAAATGTCAGTGCCAAGTCAGGACCGTTGCGGTTGAAATTTTTTCTAGAGGTTTTGTACCTGATTTTTCTGTTTTTTTTGCCCTTTGGATTTCGGCTCCTTCATTGCAAGTGTGTTCTGTAATTTTGTTATTACGCTCATCGAGAACATCTAGTATTACGTCGGCTTATTAAAACTATCGGACTGGACTTGTACCTGTTTTATGACCTTTGTTTTCGACAGAACATTTCTCACATTACTATTGATGCATAGCCCAATCTCCTTCCTTACAGTGCTTAAGTGTTTCTGTGGATGTGTACAGGTTATCTCTTATATGAGCTCCTTCTAATTCTTTAACTACTTATAAACCCAAGAACAAAGGTACTCAAATATTTGCGCTGTTCCAATATAATATATAACATTTTACAATAATTGATTATGATCCCAACAAAAGATTCAAAGATACCTTTATTGTTTCTGTTGTGAAATTCATTATTTAACTCATGCTGTGAAGTAACTTATGAACACAACCCACCGAAGTAAAATTTTGACATATAACACTGCGTTTGTTTAAATTGTTGACATTTGTTAGTATATTGTATTTGTTCATAATAACATTAAAAATTTATATAATAGTCTTATATTATTATTGAAGTGTTTATTATATCCCAAACTAAAAACGAAAAACTTTTAATAAATAAATTTTGACACCATTTTAACTAAGTGAATGTCCTTGCGCTATTGAAACTAAAATTCTGACAAATTGCCGCGTATTTTACTGGAATAATTATTTCGACGTTTTTTATTACTTAAAATAATGACAATTTGACATATACATACAAAAAAAAAGAAATTAAAATCGGTGGTTATCAGCTTGTTAGGCCAATTGTTCATCAGGAGTAATAATATTTCTATTGATAAAATTTGACTAACATTTTTACTTGCTTAATTACTGTATTCCAAAATGTTAAAGCAGGATGTAAAATTTTTGTATTGCTTAATATTTATAAATATCGCTTGCCTAATTCAATTGCACAGTATATTTCACTAATTTCTCTTAAACACTTTCAATAGCTCATCTTGAAATGCTATGGAGTAAAAGTCTTTCCAAATACAATGGAGAAGCAAGCAACGGAACAACGCTTTTATTGTTCTTCTTCGTCTTGAAAATAAACATGTGTTTGAATAATAAAATACCGAAGTTACTGTAAATTTAGTTTCTGCATATGCGCATTTCGACAACTTATGTCTCTTCAGTGCAGATCAAATCAAAATCCATAAGCCGAAAGTATGTAAAAGCTGATAGAGAACACATTACCCAATAATATCTATAAAGAAAGCCAAAATCATCTAAGGAGAGACAACAACTAAGGAGATAGCTATGAAAGAGGGAGATACTCCTTAGATTTTAATATAATATTCTAAAATTTAGATATTGCAAATTTTCCAAAAATATTATGTGGAATATAAATGCAGATGTGTTCCTAAAGACATATGAAATAGATAATAATACAAATGAAATATTAAATTTACTGTTTACATGCAACTTGGGTATGTTTGTATTTTGTAAAACCTTAGGGAATTTACTACTTTTTCTAAAATACAATGATGGTAGTGGTTGTCTAAATGTCGAACTAAATTCAAATTCAACTCGCGAACATAAAACAGTCATTCAAATGGTGAGTGAGCAATTGCTGTAGAAGAATTTTTCTGCGAAGTCTTACCTTAATATAGCCAAAGTCAGGAGTAAAAGCAACCGGTAAAATTGACAACCGCATTTGTATTGCCTTGGTACAGGCTTTCAAAAGTAATACTGGATCAAACTTGTTTTATGGCACGCCAAAGCTTCCCGTCCATTGCGATAGTGTCCGGTAACAACTCAACAGCAATTGCTTTTGAAAGATGGTAGACAGTCGAAAGGTGGTAGACAGTAAAAAGTAATGTTCATCCTAGTAAATGGACAATGCATAGATTATTAGTTTACAGTTTTACCACTAGGAACAATTCTTCGGTGTGAAGAGATATCACACCCAAATTTGTCAAGATAACAAAATGTATTTTTTGCATTGATCTGGTACCATTATTTCGAGGAATACAAATATCCTCAAAATGCAACAGCATTTTATAGCCAAAAACAAATGCATATACTTAGTACATTTATTTTGTTGTGTTGAATAATTTATAAAACTAAATTATTAATTCTTCAATAAAATGCAAAAGTTGCACCAGCCCCCTTCTATTAAATTGAGATTAAACTTATTTGAAGTTGAAGTTCAATGGTCAATGACTTGTGTCATTTGAATTGAAAAGAGGAAAAAGAATGGTAACAAATTCCCACATTTTCGTATTTCAGTACCAAAACTGTAGCATGTAAAATATGCTTGATTTACTCTTACTGCAGAGCTGTATTTAAACAATTTGATATACTTATATTAGGTGTAACCACTTCAAAGATTTTGTACAATGTAAACAAGTAATTTGGTTTTTATGTAAAATTGATGAGATTCAAACTAGTTATAACTTTTTTTTATTATTTAACGGAAAATTCGCACTGTCATTTTGGGAAGCTTTTATTGCTTTTTAACTCCTCTTCACCATAAACCGTATAAAAGTAATGGGTATTTATTGATTGTTCAAATGTATATACTTTAAGAATTTTATTACTTTCAGTAAGTGAAGCAAATCTACTGTTATACTAGTATGGAGGTGATACTAAAATAGAAGTCGTAAAAAACTTGTGAGGTTATCAAATCCAATTTATTTAAGGGTGAAGTGAAGTCAGAGTACAACCAAAAAACAAAGGAAAATATGGAACTGGCATAAAGACACAGATGTGGGCAACCAAATGAGGGTAATGGGTGGGAGTAAACTTATAGCAAGTTTAAAGTAGTAACTAAAACCGAAAGGGTAGTACGCCCCCATCGTGCACTGAAGTACTTAATCCAGAATAAATAAGATCTATTGTGTATCCATATGAGTGTAATAACAAAATTACCAAACAGAGTTCTCAAGAGCCGAAATCCAAAGGGAAAAGAGCAAAGAAGGTGCAAAAAAATGTCAAACACAATAGTCCTTCCTTAGTACAGGCATTTCAACAAAATGGTTGGTTAAACTGGTTTCATGGCGCGCTAAACCACCCCTTTCATTGTGGACGTGTCCGTTAGCACCTCAACAGCAATTGCTAATGAAAGGTCGTAGACAGTGAGAAGAAATGTTCATCCAGGTACTAAGCAAAATTTCAAATTAATTATTAATTAATTATACCACTTCTTTAACTCTGAGGATAGGTGTGGCACATTATTAAACGGCCAAGAGTTGGCACAATCCAAGTTTGTGCAGAGGTAAAAAAACAACGGCAGTGGAATACCGAAGGAACAAAGCACAGGATTATATAAAGAGATAAATCAAAGTCCAGAGACAAGGCAAAAGCAAGAACACCAGAAGACGGAAGACCAAAGACACTTCATGCCTACAAAACACACAAACACCACATATACAACACAAAAAACTAAAGCACTAACAGTGTGAACTCAAAAAAAAACTCGAAGTTTCGTCAGTTGTGCAACTTTCAAAATGGAATTAAAAAGAAACCGTTTAGTCATATCATACTCTCTTTGTATTTAAAGATATTGGATAGTGAATTACTGCTTATGATTTTTACTTTTCTTGCACTGATGTAAGAGGTATTGAATGATAACACGAACTTCCTAAATTCCTAGATGGACTAATGCATCGGCAATCGAATACCGAAGCAGCAAAACTGATGAAAGGGGAAATTCCAAAATTAAAAATCCCAAATCATGGCAGATCATATCCAAAACGAATTGAGACAGCATGACAAACACAAAACAATTAAACAAAAGTGAACAAGAACGCCACAAAACTAAAGCACTAGCAGTGTGAACCCCTACAAAAACTGAAGTATCATCAGGTGCTCCGGAAGGGCAAGCATGATCTGCTCCACGTGTGGCACCCGTCACAGTGCCAGTGAAAAGTTCGGTTTTGTCACAGTCGGTGTTTGTCAGTCCGGTAATCAACTCTTGATCTACTCAAAGATATCTATTTTCATCTTTGAAATTGAAATGTAACGGTCTGTCAAATCATGGTGACGACCGTAAAACATCTGTAGTGACAATTGCAACAGTGACTGAACATATCCTTGATGCATTTGTTTAAGACATTAATTTCGCTCTGTTGACAAAATCGCTGTACAAACTACAGGCGCGACAATAGCGAATGAGTTGTGAAGACGCCATATGCCGGAGATTAAAGGACTTGGCTAGCTTATTGTCTTTTTTCTGAACTTTGACATATTGTGTACCTTTGATATATTGTGTAACCTGTCCTCTTAACCTAGATGTTCAGTACTTGAACTGGCTCGATAACAGATTATTCAAACATTTACAAGATATTTCATAAAATTTTCTCTTTCGTTCAAAGCTCTATTCTTCGCTAATTTTGATGTTCTTTTTGCCCTTTAGGTTATCATTTCTCGTTCAGATTTAAAACAATGCTTTGATATTTAAATGTTTAATTCATATCCGCGTTAAAGAGAGATAAGTTGTCGAAATGACCATATGAAGAAAGCAATTTTACTGGAATCCCTGCATAGCGTTACTTTATTGCTACAAAGTCGATACCTCTGCCGATGTCTGGTCAAAGAGGTTATATCAACAGCCCAGTAGTCTGTTACTGGCACGAAAACCTATTACCGAAACGTAACAACATCTGAACTTTTTATATTTCATAAAATATTCCTAATGCTTGGTGTCTGAAGAGACATAGGTTGTCAATATTGCTTTATGCAGACGCGCAAATTTAATGCAATCTTAGGATATTTTTTTCATAAAAGCAATTAAAAATAAATTATTGTTATCAAGCATCATGCATTGTAAAGCATGCTGTGAAGTACAATCACCCGAAAATTCTACAGTTACACATTTCGGTTTATGGATTTCCAAATGTTTTGATTTGGTCTGCACTGAAGAGACATAAGTTGTCGAAATGTGCATATGTAGAAACTAAATTCACAGGAACTTCGGTATTTTGCTATTATTTACAATGTATACTTTACAAAAATCATTTAAATATTACTGTTGCTATTTACTGTTAATTACTTATATTTTATTACTGAACCTAACAAATAACGTTTCATATAATAAAAGTTATTGACTTATAGGTTAATACTTTGTAAATAAACTCGTAACAAATATTACATGGCCGTCAGCCTGTGGCGAATATAGCCTTTCAACGTCTATATCAAATGAAAAGAAGGTGTTTGATTTGTTATTAATAAGAATTCTTTCATTCAAGTAATTTGAATTTTACACAATTTCCTCTCACTGATAGCAAGTCAGATGCTTTTTAATATAGCTGTTGAGGCAAATAAAACTTGATGAAAATCATGACTCTGAACTATCTGTTTATTTGGTGTTGTAACCATTACAAAAATCAGATGGCATGATAAATCTGACGTGAATCGAATTAATGTTACGGGTATATTATGAATATAAAGACATTTACAGTTTGTTGACAAACATTTTAAATGAGGAGTATAATTTACGTGTCACAGTAGTTCTTTCATGACTTCATTTGATCTGCTGGTTCGGTAATTTAAATTTTTGTATAAAGTAGTGGATATATGACGAAAATACCTTACCTTTAAAATATAACTAGGTTATTTTTGATACAATTATCTTATTGACCTGCACTGAAGAGACATAAGGTGTTGAAATGTGCATATGCAGAAACTAAATTCACAGTAACTTCGGTATTTGTTATTTGTATATACATGAAACAAGGAAAGAATATGGGGCAAATGTACATGATACAAAGTCTATACAAATACATGGCAGAACCAATCAATTTTATTTTCGTTCCTCATTTTAAAGTCGCCATGAGGCCTTCAGCAATTAGCTTTGCTCATACCCAATGAATTCCGCTCAAGACGGTCCCTACTACCTGTCAAACAAAGCTACATCATTGTATTTACTCGTTATGGGTGGGGATCGTCAACAAACATAAAATTAAATCGCGAAGTGCTTTTTTTCCATGCCTTAAAAAGTTTTTTTTCTGTTTTCCTTAAGGATAGATATTTGTTCAGTATTGTCAGTATCTTTGCTGTTTTATCACTCCAAATAATTTTGCATGATATACATGTAACTTTGAAAAAATGCTGA
Organism: Modiolus philippinarum; assembly: GCA_002080025.1. NCBI lineage: Eukaryota > Metazoa > Mollusca > Bivalvia > Mytilida > Modiolidae > Modiolus > Modiolus philippinarum. The sequence goes on along the minus strand of MJUU01047012.1, from coordinate 25,892 downwards.
TAATGACATTTAAAATCCACCCAATAGGTCAAACCGACTGAAAACTTAGACGACATAGTAACTAAAAAGTTCATTATAATTTAAATACAATGTAGTTTCAAAAAGTAGTTTTTTGCCTGCTAACGTGCAATTATCTTGGTTAATTAAAAATTACTGGAGTAAAATGGGTTTAAGGAGAACAGACTCCACATCTGTACTTTTCGATCCAGTAATGTGAATCGGAACATGGCCTTTTAAATAATACTACATTCGTACTCCCAAATTAGAAATTAAATCAGATTTTTATAGGAAAAGAAGATTCAAATAAACTGGAGGATCGGCGGCTCAGATTGTATCGTTCACCTGACACAATCCCTACACGCAATGCTTCTATACAAATGATTAAATAACTAACCAGTTTCTGCTTTTAACACCACATAAATACCGAAGTTACTGTGATTTTAGTTTCTGCATATGGTAATTTCGACAACTTATGTCTCTTAAATGCATATCAAATCAAAACTTTTGGAAATCCGTGAACCAAAATTTGTGTAAAAATGATAGATAACAAATTACCATGGGGAGCTAAATAGACCCAAAATCAGATATGTTATCAGAAAATAATGACTCAATGTATCCTTTTTCAAGTTCCAGAGGAAATGATCAAAATATGCTTTCCAAATATTGTTCAATGCTAAACTATATTCTTAACAGAGGATCGGAACAAATGATGAACCAGCTTTGTAAAGGAATTTTTGCTTCAGAAGTGAGTACTTCTTTTTGGACTACTTTTGGATTATGGCTTTCAATATTTTTTTATTTTAATGCTGCTGATGAGAGGTTACTCCTTGAAACACGTGTGCAGCATAACGAAATTTACTATTTTTATGCAACTTCGGTATTTTTTGTATTTCAGAAGAAATGATCAAATAAATCCCTAAACACCGAGATTAATGTACATTTAGTTTCTGTAGGTGACTATAACGGTAAATTATGTCTCTTCGGTGCAGAACAAATCACACATTTAGCTGATAGAGACCCCAAAAACTAACAGAGCCTAAAACGAAAAATAAAAAAGCAGCTAAGAACGTGCAGTAGCTTTGCACGGGGAAATTCCTTCCTGCTTAGTTTGAAACAGAATTCTCTTATTTCTCTTTTTTAGAAATTTCTTTTTCAATATATTTTCCTATAGAGGACTATGCTCTACACTGGCATTATACCAAAATGTACAATTTTGTAAAGAATGTACCATACATTATTTCAATATAGCTTAATTCCAAGTGGTTTCAGAGGAGATGACCAAAGTATTAATTGTTATTCGCATAGAGTCCAATGTTAAAATATGTTCCACTTTGGTGGATTTGTTTATTGAACTATTTGTCATAGACTTTTGATTCACACTTCACTAGTTACAGTTTGGTTCCGTTTGCCTCACTATTTTAAGATAATCGGATATGCGATTGTTTGACTATGACGTGATCTGCTTTGGAAGATCCAATTGTTGTCAATTTTTTTTATCTTTTGTTTTTGTTTTTTTTTTATTTGATGAAGTCATCATTGAAAAATTGGGGTAAAATTTACTACAGTAGATTAAGAAGAGATGATTAAATTGGGAAATATTAAGGGACCGACTATTTAACCTCAAAAGGAGGGGTGCTATGGTTGTTTTCGAAAAAAATATTCCGAAGCTGATTTTATGTGAAAAAAAAATAAAATGATGAAAAAAAAATATTGTGAAGGGGGCTCTCTTCCCCCCAATTTTTTTTTTTTTTTTTTTTTTTAATATTTTGTTTACACTAGTTAAAAAATAAATAAAAAAATTTCTGTCCAGAAAAAAAATCATAACCCCCCCCCCTTTCAAGTTAAATGGTTGTTCCCTAAAACATGACAGACTGACGCCAAGTACAACTCAATCTATGGTTTGGGTTTGGTGAGCTTAAAGGCATTAAAGATTCTTCATCAAGTAAATTAATAAATAACGTTTCAGCTTTTTCACTATCCCAATTTGGGTTTATAGAAGTAAATACATACATCCACGTACAATTTAGACTGCATTAAAAAGGTTAAAAGCTTGTCGTTTCCGGAAACTTCTTTAAGAAAAACGAATTCGGCGACCTATTGATTTTTTTTGAAAATTTCAACCAAAAAGTAACTCAATTTCCATTGGTAAAAATAATTTTAAAAATACAATAAACAAACACTAGTAAATGCTGCGCCGTCTGTCGACAATTACTCTCTTAGTTCCAGCTCTTTCTCCCGAAAATATCAATGAAGAAAGTACTTATTAAATAATTGTTAATTTGTTTCCAAAAACTGCACAAGGAATAATCTTAAAAGTTCATTACTTTTACTATTCTTAAAACTTGAAATGAGGCACAATTTCCAGGTGTTTTGCTTCCAACTGAAAATATGACCAACGTAGAGGGAACCTAATAAAGTGTAGGAATGCTATGTGCATGAAAGGTATGAAAAGTAAATCATGGTCTGATTGCTTGTAATTTCTATTAATATTTGCTATTTAAACAACATTTAGACGAATAAATAAACCAAAGTACCTGCTTTTAACCGTATAAGTGAATTAATGTACCTACATTCATTTTCTATGGTATTTTCATATGTTTTGCTAAATTGGCTTCGAATTGCAATCTTTTCTTTCTGTCTTCTTTTCCACTTTTAATATAATGACTTTTAAAGCATGTAAATGGTGTCAGACTTAATATTTGCATTAGATATTTTCGTATTAATATAAATCATTCGGTTTTGATTTGTCACGTTCTTAACTTAAACTGCATAATTTACAACTGTAAGAGGCAAAATTATATAATATTTCAATGATTTCAATTTTTGAATTACTTATTTTTCATATATTTGATATGCAATTTGAACTTATGTATTTACTTTAAATAAACATCATCTAATTTCTTTTGTACCATGTCAGAATGGGTTCCTAAATCATTTCTGTATAAACAAGAACCTGGATCAAACGCGTTTCTGTTCTTTGACTCTTCAAATTCAGCGATTTCTGTTCCTCTTGACCCTTAGCACCATCGCATTGTTTGAATATATTTCCTTTGGCAACTTTGTTAATTGCTTTTTGCAGGGCAATTTTTTGATAGAGGGATAGGCTTGGTAGTTTTTTTTTCTACTTGTCAAAACCTTAGATACTAATTTTTTTTTCAAAAAATATAAATTTAACGCCCAACTCTTTAGACTATTATATCCAATTAATATGTTTCTATTTTTGTACTTCAGTTCTCGCGACGTTCCAGATTATCAGTTTTCGTAAATTGAACTAGAAGTGTTATAAGGTTAATTGACAGAAACAACAAAATACATTGTTATCACACACAAGTTAGAAGTCCATCAGAAAACTCGAAAGTTATAACAAAATGTAGAAATACATAATTTAGACGAATCGATACTTCTGAAAGAAAAGGGACAGTATGGTATTCTCGATAGTAAATGTATCGCTAATCTTCCCATTTGATAACGAGTACTTTCGATCATTATTGATTGTGTTTTATTAGTCAGTAAAACTACACCAATACGCGACAACGACAAAGGTAATGAAGACGGCGGAGTAGCAGACAAAGACATGGTGCACCATCCACGATTTTCATCAAGTATTCTTTCGTGAACACTTGCATTCTTTTTTTGGAATGTAATTGTAAGTTCTGTAATTTCATAGTCGTTTAAAGGCTTGGAGCACATTTTCACATGGCCACCCTTTTACACTTCAATAAAACTACAAAATATTGCATTCAATTCTGAATTAATTTTATCAATGTCTGGTCTATATGGGAAAAACGAACTGGTTAATAATATTATTTTTGTTTGGAGAAGAGATATAAAAAACTATATTTGATTTCTATCAATTTAAATACAGGTAAAACAACACATAAAAATTTGAGTGGAGTCTAAAGGAAATGTTTGAGTAATTTTAAACCAGGTTACTTGACTATTGGCGATAATTCTTTTGGCTTTCAATGAAGCTTTTTTCGGATTCATAAAAGACTTCTCAAACGGCAATATAAATCTTTTTCATGCTTCGCTTAACGTTTTTTTTATGGAAAAATCAATATCACATGAAAAACATGCACATTTTAAGGACTCTCATCTGTAATAGTAAGTATATATAGTAGCTTTTATGCGTACAATACTATAGGGTTATTGCATGAATATTGGGGAATATTGTCCCGAGTAGAATTTTATATTGCACGAGCTTGCGAGTGCAATATATATTCTGTAATAGTTATACCATGAGTTAAAGGTGTTTCTGGAATAGAAAATTCCGACGGCCGGAGGCCGGACGGTTTCTATCTAGAAACACCGTTTACCGAAGGGTATAACTAACTTACGCCCAAGGTAAAGAGAAAATCCTTATTCTTTTCATATTTAAACACGAAAAAAATATATAAACTCCAAAGGCAAGTATAATCTTTATTAATTGTGACTTTAACTATAAAACCCCTTTGGATGCTTTTTCGTGATTGAGTAATTCTCATACAAACAATGAACAAACTGATCTAGGCTAGTATTAAATACGTCAGGTAGACAGCGAGTTCATTGATGTATAAAACTACAAAAACAAATCGAGTAGGCCGTATGATAATAACAGTGAGTTCAAAGGACAAATCAGTGATGAGTGTGACAAACAAAAGTTTACAAAATGGATATAGTATTTGCATAAAATATTTCAATGCGTGGATATATAGTGAAAAAGAAGATAAAATAGAGATTATAATTTATGCATCAGTATATCATAATTGCAAATTATATGCAAATGGAAGAAATTAAGCCGACCAAATTGTTCACCTTTCTTCAAGATATTGTAAGTATAAAATACTGTTTTATTCCTACACTTTAAAAGAACATTATGCTTTTATGCAAACAAATGTGTAGTAGCCGGTCATATAGTTACAAAGTGGAGTGTGTGTGTGTGTGTTGTGATAACTTGAAACTTGATAACACTTCCATTCATATTTCAAAGGATTCAATAATTGTTCACAAAAAGGCTACCCATTTATTATTTCAACATCTGATATGTCTCGGGTGTTTTTGATTTTAAAAGGGAGGTTTTTTATTCACACGTTGTAAGCTTTCCAGTTAGTCGCAGATTTTAGCATAGCCCATAACATTTCACATTCAATAAGGTTGGGTTGGGGCGGAGGATATTAGAAATATGACACTTCAATGTGATAAACACATTTTTTGTATCTTCCCTTGTCTTATGATAGTTGTTGAAAGTGCTGTGTGCTTCGCGTATTCTTTATAATGATAAAAAAATGCAATGTGTCAAATTGTATTATTACCCTATAAAATTATTTTTCATTTAATTATAAAGGAAATGATTGTTTTCGCTCGTTTTTAATGAATGTCCCGATTTCTTATTGGAGGATTGGTTCCTGTGAATCCCGGTCAGAAAGTCGGTGAATTATTGCCCGGGCAAATTTTACAAAAACTATTGCCCGCAATATTCAGGAAAACAAGACGATCGTTTTTAATAGATGATGATCGTGTTAATTTTGGCAGTTTTAAAGTTTCATTTCTTGTTAATTAGACTTCAAAATTTGATTTCACCTGTTAAAAATTTATGTTTATAATTCATGAGAACTCAGAAATTTTAAAACATTTTATGATCTTTTATGAATACACTTTGTGCAGTTTTGAAACAGTGTCGTGAAACGATGTATGATTTAGAATTTAATTTATCTTGAAAACAACCCCTCTTTGATTGCATGAGATATATTGTTGGCTAAAATAATTTAATAAGGTAATAAAACAATGCATATGAGGGTAATAGACTAGAAAATTTTGCCCTCGGTGTCAGAAACCCCAAGTGTTCTATTGCCCTCGGCCGTTGGCCTCGGTCAATAAATCACATGGGGATTTCTTACAACTTAGACAAAATATTATGCATTAAATAATTGATACACAATATTTGTTAAATAGCAATAACACTCTTCATTACTTATATGTTGCATCTTGCAAAAGGCAATTTTCTAGCGATACAGACTGGTAATTTGGAACAATCACAATTAAACTTGGAACTGTTTTTTTTCAAGCGATATTTCTGAAATGTGATTCATAGATTCATATTTAGAAAAAAGTTCGATTTAATATTATTACCTTAAAATAAGGGGGTACAGAGACTGGGAGAAAAGGGGCGAAGGAAAGGAGACAGAGTATGGGAGAAAGGAGAGAGGGGATGAAGCAAGGAGAGCGGGGACAGGAGAAAACCGGCCTGAGAACTTCGGGGAAAACGCACCCACTGTCCGCCTCTCTAGAATGTTGAATTAGTTCTTATTGAGAATACACACAATCAATAGTTATGGAAAACATGAGTGATTGTGCGGTTTACATGATTAGTCCACAGGTGTTTGGGGACAGGACCCTGTATGGGGCCTATGGCCTCTTCCTCTCTCCATTTTTCAATATTTGTCATTTATTTGTGCTATTTTGTACTAACATGGGGCCCTTATATAACATATCGAAAAGTACATTGGTAGTAAAATATGAAATTGACGATAAATATATGTTATATTAGTACCAAATAGCACAAATAAATGACAAATATTGAAAAATTGAGAAAATATTATGAAAAGAGGGAGGAGTCATACTGGTTCCAATACAGGGTCCTGTCCTCAAGCACGTGTGGATTAGCTGATACAAAATAACTTTGTCATCTTTATTACTTTAAGCAATACACCGAACTTACCCGCGAAACGTTCTATCAAACAATAGTCTGTGATCACTGGGTGTGACGGGGTATCAGAAAACACCTGTCAAGCCCCAGTGATCATAGTCTTATGTTTGACAGAAAGTTTCCAGATAATATACACCTGAGTTAAACAAAGGACCTGGGGTGTAATAGGTAAATATTATGTTGCTATACAATAATATACAATTAATGACTTTGTTATAAGTCGCTATCGTGATTTATCAACCCGATAAAATGTAATATTCACCGAGCCGTAGGCGAGGTGAATATACATTTTTGAGGGTTGATAAATGACGATGGCGACTTATAATTGATTTATTACATGAATAAACGTGGGCACTCTAAACTTCTTAAGTACCACAATATTTTTACTTGAAATATGTAAAATTATGAAAATTAACAAATATTTTTATTTTCACAAAAAGATAAAAGATAAAAATTGAATTCAATTACTGGCGAAATTAAAAATTGACAAGTATATTTTATTGAGCTATTAAAACGAAACAATCAATCAGAACACTACAATTTGTCGTTGTTTCATCTACTTTCATTTTCTATTTTTGGGATAAAACCATGCACTGACCGCTAAAAATTCCGCTTGACCGCTGTTGGTCTATTTTTAGAATGTAACCCTAGAAGCGGAAATATTACGATTTAACATGACCTGAAAGTGACTTAAAGGCCAATAAAAAAAACAGGAAAAATCTATTCATGTAAAATACTTTTTATCACGTTTTAATATCTAACGAACAACTTGGTCTTAAAGGAAGTGCTATTTTTTTTTTTCATTTGGTATTTAAAACCACATTTTTGATGCTTACTGCAGACAAATCTATTTAGTATTTTTGTTTCAATTTGATAATAATATTCCAGATATATGGTTTACCAATATATTTTTGAAGCAGTCTGCAGTCTGCAGTAATTGCAAAACACAACCAAAAACTTTCTGTTGTGTTTTGGATAAAAAATAAGAAAAAATTCCGTTAACATAATAATGTAGGATCCATTTGATGTTATTGTATCATATTTGATCATCCATACAGAATATGTTTCGGTGTTCCGATGGGAGAGAGTTGGAGTATCTTGAGAGAAATGCCAAAATTGTTGCTAAATTTTGTCCTCAGTTTTGATGGAGAAAGTACCCTTAGAAACGCCAAAAGTGTTTGCTGTATCGTGGAAATAGTTTGAGTACCCCGAAAGAACCCTTCAAATTGGTTGTCATATGTATTAAATGAAGCAGTTTCAGTACCCTCAGAAAACCACAGAATTTAATTGTTGTATAATGCTTTTATGATTGCATTTATGATTGAAGCAATCTCGGTACCGGAAGCCCGACAAGAGTTGCTATGTCTTGGCCTTCATATATTTTACAGACGTGTTTGAGTACCCTTAGAGAATAGTTAAATCAGTCAAATTAAGTTGTTATCTTAACCGCCGGTGTCATTGGTGGATTTTGACAACACAAAGACATTTATTATATACAGCGCCTACAGTTTAGTTTGCGGTGTAAGCTGAAGCACCAATGAAGAATCACAGAAATTGGCTGCAATATCGTGGCCGTTAGTTTTGCTGGCGAAAAGTTGGAGTGCCCTGAGAAACCTCTGATATTGGTTGCTATATCGGGGCAGTAACTTAAGTTTTATTTGCCTGAATAGAGGAAGTCCGGGAGAACCATCGAAATTGCCATATCATAACTAGTAAGAAATTCCTGATAAGTTTGTTTGTTTTTTTTTTTTTGCTGCATTTAAACAGGCGAGGGTTTAGATGGTAACGTGGGGGCGTGTGTCCACCCAGAACAAGACGGGCACGAGGGAAACTGAATAAATACACCCAAAAAGTTTAAAATGTTCATGATTTAAAAACAATGAAAAGCTAATACGATTTAATATAAATGTGGTAGAAAATTATATAAAAAAAAACATTCTTATTTAATTATATATGTTCTTTTTTTCTGAACATTTACTTCAATATATAATTTTATATTTCCTGGTTATTTTTTTTCACTTTTCACTGATTAGTAAGATATAACACTTACCGTTTTTAGTGACAGCGAAGTCGCATGACGGAATAGCTGTCCAGTTTCCATAAACATCAAGACATGTCGACACCGGATTCCCAGACAGAGAGTAAAATGTATTACAATAGTAAGTCACTGTGTCGTTAATATTAAACAGATTGGAAGACGATAAAATATATCCATTTGAAATTGAAACTGACGTGCAACTCATTATCGGGTGTAATTGTGGTGTCTTTACACTCTAAAAACGGTGTTTAGATCCTAAACACAATCCTAAACACATAATCTGTGTTGAATTTTGAACACGTTTAGCCCTAAACATGTTTAGGTATGGAAATGTGTTTAGGTTTTAAACATGTTTAGCATAGGTTCGTGTTTAGATTTTAAACATGTTTAACCTTTTCATTTTGTTTTGTTTTTATTTATTTATTTATTTATTTATTTATTCATTTATAAAAGTATTTCAAGACAAGAATCTTCTCTTCATTCGCTTCAAGTTAGGATGCTTGCACTGGCTGATATCGAGACTCAATCCACAAGTATTACCTGAAAGTATATAAGTATAATAGTTACATTGTGAATGCTATAATAATTAGCATAATCTTTAAAATCGAAAAGCTTGTGTATAGGAAAAATAATATTATACTGAGAAACATTCCATAAAAATTCTTTAAATTTTACTAAAACATAGTTGCATAATAATTACATGTCAATGGAAATCGATGCATGACAGCAACACAAATGATAATAAATATAATTTATACACCAATAAGCATTAAACTTTTTCAAATATCAAAATAATGTGTTCTACTTACCTTTAAAATAGTCTGTGTTTAAAGCAACATCCTCAAAGAACACACACGGTTAATCCCTGTTTATCGCCACGTTAGCACTTTTAAAATCAAACAAAGAAAGATTAGAGCGCCCTCTATATGAAGGATAACTCTTCGTTTGAAATAGCTAAACATGTTTAGATCTAAACACGTTTAGGATTGTGTTTAGGTGTTTAGGATTGTGTATAACTTAATGAAAATATCAGTAAAATCGTTAAAGATTGATGATTTTATCAATCTAAACATGTTCAAATCCTAAACACGTTTAGCCTTAACGTGTTCAAGTTAACAAGTGTTTAGGTTTTAAACACAATCCTAAACATGTTTAGACCTAAACATGTTTCACAAGTGTTCAAATCCTAAACACTGTTTTTACAGTGTATTTATTGATCACATGAACTGTGGAATGATCGTCTTATTTATTACTTATAGCCTTAAATTACATTTTATTAACAGTTACTTGCATTGTTATGTAAACATTTATTTAGTGTGTACAATATGTATTGAATAAGAGTTTTACATGCTTAAGCACGCGATCAACTACTTTAAGTCTTCCACCCCATCAATTGGTATGTTTTCTATTAAAACCCCTATATATCAACTCAGAATATTTCATGACTGAGTTACCACGTTGAAAGTAAAGCTCTGTGCAAATTTGAAAACATATTTAATTATTTCATCGAGAGGAAATTCAGTTTTATTATTGATCGATCTTAGTCTTTATAAATGTTATTTGGTATTACAAATCAATTCTACCACAATATCATATCAATTTAACGTCGGAAATGCTTTTCATTTTCGTAGAGTATGTAAAATAAAAAACTAAGTTTAAAAATTACGGTAGTAGACCTTGGCTGGGGTAAGAGGAGATAGCTCCTTTTTATATAAAAATACTTCTTATGATTAGTATGAATAAAACAGAAGATTTATGATATTTTTCCTTAATAGAAATACAATAACCATCTGAAAATACAGTCTTTTGATAAAACACTTCATAATGCCTGCATTTTGTAAATATTAAACAAATGAAAGTCAGATATTTAGCAAGGGCAGTAATCCTTTCAACTTGACGTTCAGTATCACGGAATTTTATGACTTTTTATGCAGTTTCCTTAACGTTGCGAAAACAAAAACGGTACAGTGATTTTATTTGATTTTTTTTTATATAATTCATATGTATGGAAGATCTTTAAATAGAAAATTGAATTATAGGATTTTCGTTTAGACAAAATTGGATAAAGCTCTGTTTTCAGCGTTGTTTTGACAATGCAATTTCTTTTGTACAGCAAATGAACACTATCATAGTCAACGGATATTATGTACTTAGCTAGCTGTCATAAACTGGGAGCATTTATCAGGACAGTACCTGTGTGTATTGTCTTCGTGTTTTATGTACTTCATTGTCAGGGTACTCGTCTTGATAAGTTGGATTTTTTTCTAGTTTGATTTTTACTGTGAGTCTTTTTGTGTATTTATTTTTAGCCATTCACCACACATAGGGGGAGGGTTTGTATCCAAGAAAACGAGTTTAACCCCACCGCCATTTTTGCGCCTGTCCCGAGTCAGGAATATGTTGGTCATTGGCTTGTCCTTGTCTTCTTATAAAATTTTACCGTAGTTTCTTGATATTTGGGTTATTGGATGTGGTTTGTTCCATTGATTTATTCACTTTTTTACCTTTTTGGGGCCATTTAGGGCTTGCTATATGGTGTGAGGTTCCTCACTGTGTTGAAGACCGTACGGTAACCCCTAGATGCTTTGTTTAGGGTCGTTTTAACCTGGATATGGGATGTTGTCTCCTTGACATTTACCCCGTTTCCTTTCTTTTTCATACTTTATGCATGATTATGATATTTGTTATCTGGTATTTCGGTTTCTAAGAAGCAGTTTAGCAATTTAGAGTTAATGTATGCCGTTTCTTTTAAATATACAATATAATGGTGATTTCTGAACAGAATTTAAGACCCCTAGGACAAAGTTGTTTCTATGAACTGTAGATAAAAAACATATTACGGTGAAACTTTTCAATTTTTTTTTCTTTAACACTTTATCCACCAGTGACGTATATATCCGCTCTACTACCTAAGACTGTATTGATGTGCACCATGGCCCTCCATACAATTAAATTGCAAACTTTTTGTGCGTGTCCTGTAGCCTAATGGCAAATGTCTACAGCAGTTATATGAAGTAGTTTTTAAGACCACTTTTTGTAGCAATAACAGCTGTTAGAAGAGCTCCAGGAACAGAAAATCCAAAAAATCGTCAAATTTAAGGGAGGGTAGGCAACTTCAAAAATAATTTCGCTGAAGAAAAGAAGGTGAAAATGCTCGAACTTCGGTTGAATAATGTAGAAAAATGATTGAGAATAACAGACATATCACAATTTTAGGAACAATCACCCACAGAAAGAAACTGTGCCTAAATTTAGTGGAAAATAAGGAAATTGAGTGATTTTGACACTACCAGCTTTCCATATATTTCTCTGTCATGAGCAAATTTTACGCTATTTATGTCAAAGATTCAGAAATGAAAGTGCAGTTACAGGCTTAGCTACTGGCTCGAAGAAAAGCCGGTTCGGCACCACTTCCGGTTGTCTGGGACGACTTTAGTACGAAAAAAACGTCAAAAAACACCATTTTTAGGTGAGGGTGGGCTGTTACCCTCCACCCGCTCCCTCCACCCCACCCCAATTGGCCTCCCATGCCGTCCTCCGCCAACTCATCATACTTGAACTTATTTCCTGTCAGCATCAACTATATTCTGCCTCATCTCATTTGCATATAATTTGCATAAATTTGCAAAGAAATGAAAATACGACTTTCCAGAAAAAAGCTCTGGTGGACAAAGAGTTAATTGTATTAGCGGATAAATGTTTCATACTGCAAATCTAAAGAAAATTGAATTTGTCGAAAATTTTGGGGTTACCCCGGGTCTACTATATTAAGTGGCATTTTGTTGATGTCGTAAATAACCTTTTAATTGTTGATAATTAAAATACACTGGGACCTACGGGACCTACGTGCTACGCAAGAAGTTCCTTATTTATACCAATGGCATTTAATTTGTATAGATGCGACACGATCAAGTTTCTCATTTCAGTCAATGTGCAAATAATTGCATTCAATTTGTTATGGACTTAAATTTTGCACTTAATCGATTCGTATAGATATACAAATTTATTGCCATTGACATAAATAAGGCATTTTTGCGTCGCACTTAGTACCCTGTGAAGTATTCTTCATTTTGGATAAGTGAGGTCGCCAAAGCCATATCTGTCTAAAAGTAAAAACACTAGCCCAGAAAGATAATATGCCAGTTTGTATTCGAACTGCGTTTATAACGAAGTATGGGATTCCATGTGACAGTTTTGAATGTGTTAATGATTTTGATCAAGGAAAAAGCTTTTGCCATAATTATCACAGAAATCAAGCCAAAATCGTTGGTTTAAAGTTGTAATGATTTAAAAAACAACTTTACATGATAACAATTACAAAGTCGCCAGAGTGAAGTCATGATCATATCGAAAAATGATAGTGCATAAACTGCATTGAATTGCAAATTTTAAATTATAAATTGCATTAAATCCCATATGAAAAAAATCTCAGTTGTTTCAAAAGGGTAAGTATTTTAGTAATGGGACAATATATAGAAAAAAGGCAACATAATACTAAAATTTTTGTATGAAAAGCAATATGCATTTATAATTATTTGTAGAAGAGATGTCAAAGACATATATTGCTGTCTGACTCTACCATCTGTCTAATGAAGCCTCTCCGAGCTGTCTTTTTCTGTTGTGTAATCAAAATGCTTTTCATATTTCCAAATGCTGATGAGTGTATAATAAAGCCTAAATAACAAGAGTAAACAGTATAAAATTATAGATTTCCATGGAAATGCGATTCCGTATAATATCATTTTTGTTCTAGCAACATAGATTTGCTAAAACCTGCATATGAGATCATACAAGGTTACTGTGTGTGTAAAGAGTATTTGTCTGTGGTTTTAAAACAACAAAGTACAGAAATTGTAATAAATTTCAATTAATAATTATGTTAACCTTAAAAGGCAAACAAATGTGTTTTCCTAGGCAATACATCTAAAAAATGTGAAATTAGAATAACGCATATGTCATGAAACGATAAGGTGGCACGGCGTACTTTCATAGGAATCGTATTCTATAACTTATACAATGTTCTTTCGCAAATGAACATAAATCTGGTATTCATAAGTCACTACCTCTGTTGGTTGACTGTTAGTCCCCGAGGGTATTCACCAGCCCAGTAATCAGTACTTGCTGACCCGAATGCCAATATTATTTGGTGAATTTGTGTTGAAAACTAATTAGTATCTCCCTCATGCAAAGCTCTGTCCTTAGCTTATTTTGGCTTTACATTTAGATCATATTGGTTTTTTGTTCTCTATCAGTTTTTTAACATTTTTGAATTTATGGACTTCCAAACGTTTAGATTTCATCTGCACTGAAGAGACATAAGTTGTCGGAATGCGCATATGCAGAAAATAAATTCACAGTAACTTCGGTATTTAGTTATTTCCTATGTAATAATGCGGAAATGTGGCACGAAAATAGCTACATTGAAACTATCAAAATAGCATAAAGAACTGAGTTTTCATAATTTTCTGATATATGTTCTTCACGAAAATAATAATTTTAACTGCTGTAATTTCAAAAATGTATGTAAAAAGTAGAATTTGTCTTCAGAGTCGAAACACCAAGTTATTTTGTTTAAACCTTTTTGCATTTTGTAATAAATTGAAAATATTAGAAAAGTGCATTGCTATATTTTTTTTTCCTATCCAGATCTTAGTTATCAGATTAATGGATTCCAAATGTTTTGATTTGATTTTCACCAATGAGAAATAAGTTGTCGAACATATGAATAAATTCTTTCACAATAAATTTGGTATTTGTTTTTTGTACTTACCCCTTGTAAAATTGTCTGTGTCTGTATTTTTACTCAGGCACGGTTTATAGCTTCTCCGGAAAAGATATTGTATACACACTCATCAAAAGTACTTTGAGGTCATGAATGAGTGTTGAAATTGTGCATTATTTATTTTCTACATGCTCATTGCAAACCTGAAAGTAAATCTAGGTCTTGCTTTAATTTAAAAGCATATCGAGGGCATGAATGAGTGTTCAAATCGTTCATTATATATTATCTATACGCTCAATAAATCTAGATCTTGCTTCCATTCAAAAGGAATGAGTGAAAAAAATTTAAGTCATATATTATCTACACGCTCATTACATGCTTAGAAATACATCTGGGTCTTGCTTTAATTCAAAAGCACATTGAGGTCATAAATGAGTGTTCAAATCATCAGTAACTTCGGTATTTTGATATCTACACTTTCATTGCAAACTTAATAAGTCTAGCTCTTGCTTTGATTAAGAAGAACATTGGGGTCATAAATGCGTGTTAAAAGTATTCATTTTATTTTCAAGATCTATTTTCCTGCAGGCACTTTATTTAGAAATGACGCTAACATTTGAAAAGAACGTAATACAACTAGTAGTGCTTTGATAAAAAATATAAAATTATACTACAGGTATATAACTTAATTATTAAAAAGTCCGTTTAACACATTCAAATACATTTAACAGACACCTGAAGATTTCCTCTTTAATCTCTATATTTTTTAATCACAAGGATCCTTCTGAAGATAAAGTACACCGTGATTGTGTAAAAATGTCACTTAATGTTGTCAATATTTCGTAATAAGTTAAATATATTAAAGTAAGTAGTTTGCTCTTATACTTATATTATGTGCAGTTAAATATTTTTCAAATGCAATTCCGTTTTCTCAACTCACCGAAAAAAGCTTACCAAAAAGTTTATAGCATAAATAAAAATAAAATACCATAAGAAATACCATGCATAATGCGTTAACCCATTAGTTATTCATGACTGAATCTGTATTCTTCTATAATTGTCTCTTTAATATAGAAAATTCTAATGACTTTTTTTTAATCCTGTACAATTTTTACTGCAAAACCCAAGTATGAAAAATTAATTGTTGTTCTATTATTATCTCTTTATGCTACCGTGTCACCCTCACTTCATCATTTCAATACTGATTATAAGTCTGAATCAAGTTATATACTCTTTGTTCTATTCATCTTGTATTCATTGTTTATATTCTGTCTCGTGAAGGAGAGGAATTTATATAAGTGCTGCGTCACTTGTTTTCCGATCCTTATTTTGTATATGTATTTGTTTATGTCATCATTATATCTAATAAAAAATATTGTTTACACTAAGAGTTTCATTTATCACTACTATTATCACTTATGCATCAGGAATCTCGTTTGGTCTGTATTTGTAGTTTGTTAAAATTTTATTTTTCAGTAGATTGTTAAAATTCTATTTTTCATTAGTATTCGGATCTTGGCTTTCATTATGTGCAGCAAAAATGTTTAAACAAACAAAAATATAACAAGGCATTGATAAAATCTAAAAAGGCAAAAAGGGTCTGTCGCCAATATGGAAATTTATCCAAATTACCTAAGGTAAAGCCAACTTAATCCATACTAGGGTTAAGTTTATTCATACAAGATACCATAATACTTTACCTGTCACTATGAAGAAGCCTTTCCATTTCATAAGCAATCGCTAAATTAAAGTGCACGTTGATCCTTAAGTTTCCTGTTAATAATGTGCTCGTAAAGCAATCGCTTTATGAAACTGCACTATCTTAGCTGATTTTCCTTTTCCTGCTTTTTCCGGTTATTTCCTTTAAAACTATTCAGTCCAAATCTAATAGCCACACTTTATCTGAAGAGTCTGGACGTCAAATTGAAATACGAACTTGTGTTTACAATGGAAAGTTAACCTGCCTGTAGTGTGAATGGGCACTTGA
The DNA here is from genome assembly GCA_002080025.1 of Modiolus philippinarum. Taxonomy (NCBI): domain Eukaryota; kingdom Metazoa; phylum Mollusca; class Bivalvia; order Mytilida; family Modiolidae; genus Modiolus; species Modiolus philippinarum. The sequence goes on along the minus strand of MJUU01047012.1, from coordinate 9,460 downwards.
AAGTTACTTCGGAATACAATATGCACATTTTTAGAAATTATAGACGTGTGACGTCGTCGATGCTGAAGCGACGTCGTAGTTCAAGCAATTGCTTTGATGTCACTTAGCATTTGGTAAAAAATGGACCCTTGATATATTTTTGCTCAAAAAATGTTTTTATAAATTAAGAAACATAATATCAGTCGAAAAGGATATTCCGTGAACCAAATACTATAAACTAAGTAGACTTCATAAGAAAATAGTTTTATAATATTTTGACAAGAAAAGTGTACCTGAAATTTAAACCAAAAATCTCGATAATTAAAATTAAGCAGCAAACGCCAAAATTTTAAGATAATGTGGGTAACTGTATAAATACAAAAAAAACCCAATCTATGGATAAACGCCTTACTGATCCTTTACCTTGAATGTTTATAAATAATGCACGTCAGACATCAGATGTTATCAAGCATGATTTTTTAAAAATTATTTACCGTTAGAATGTAACACAACACAATTTTTTATCTTCCCAAGGCCATGCATATTACCATAATAATGCATCTATTTATATTCATATATTTATTGTTACAGAAGTTAGAGTAAATACAATACTAAACATAAGACAACTGCGTGTTTTAAAAGGAATGTGTAGATTTTAAAGGCGTAAAGCAAAGTCTAAATATATATGGATAAAAATATTATTATTTTCATTTCTTTTCTGGCTATCATCTGTAATATACCGAAGATGACGGGTCAACAAACAGTCTGTCAATCAGTTCTATCGTTTCTGTGATCAACCCTTACTAGAAAAATATGTATTATTCTGCCCTCTTTCTAAACATGAGTAACATTTGATAATATATGTTTATACAATTTCATTTGCAATTAAAACATATTAAGTATGTTTCTTGTTGTTTGTTATTACTTGTGAAACCCATAATAAAAACATTTATCAAGACGCTGCAAAATATCCTAGTTCATAGAATGCTTATTTCCCATAAAAACATTAGCAGTAGAATACCGAAGGAACCAGGGATGTGATAATTACAAAAAAAATACCATAGAGATGGCAAAAACGGGAACAGAAAAATACCATAGAAATAGCAAAAACGGAAACAAACAAATACCATAGAGATGGCAAAAACGGGAACAAACAAATACCATAGAGATGGCAAAAACGGGAACATAAAAATACCATAGAGATGGCAAAAACGGGAACAAAAAATATCATAGAGATGGCAAAAAACGGGAATAAAAAATACCATAGAGATGACAAAAACGGGGAAAAATCAAAGACAAAATAAGGAAATGAGAGAGCCACGAGGCATGTAAATACAAAAACAACATTCAGAACTAAGGCACTCATAGTGTGAACTCCCATAAAAACCGGGAGTGATATATTGAAGCAATATCAATGTTTCAAGTTTTCATTTTTTGCACTTACCGTTGTCGTAGAAAATTAATTTGCATGACGGCGTTGATGACCACGTGCCGTTCACATTCAAACATGTGGCTACAGCATTTCCAGAAATAGTGTAAAATGTGTTACATCGATATGTCACTGTTTCATTAACATTAAACAAATTTAAGGATGATATGGTGTATCCATTGGAAATTGAAATCGACGTGCAGCTCATTTTAGCAAATGGCCAAAATGGTCCATGTATTGTCCTTAAATAATGTCGATCAACTATTCTGTAACCAGATGCCTACATATTTTTATCCATCTTTAAACAAGAAATAAATAGGATAAATTTGATTTAAATTTTCGATAAATGCCGTTGAAACAAATATTATAAAGACTTTAGTTTAAATACCCCACAAAGCGAAGTCAACGACCAATGGAAATGATAGCTACCCCTGGACAGATAATCAAATCTATTTTATATTCAAGACACGACTATTTTATTTATTTTGTGTAACGTATCATAATGTTTTTTTGAGATTTTAGCAGTAATGGTATATTTATTTGTTAATTATATTGCCAATCAATTGACGACGTTTTGTGGTAAAACTTTAAATTCGACATATTATGTACTACAGACCTCTATATAACACAAGAAATTTTAAAATTCAAATAATATTTTCTAAATCAATAAAAAAGAAAATTTAGCTTTTAAACGGCAATAAATCTGAAATTCTTACAAGGACTTGAGTCCACTTTAAGTGTAACGGAACTACATTTGTACATACTTAGATTATTCTGCTAGACAGAGAATTACAAGGTATATTTTTTTACTTGAGGTTATTTGTCCTCGTACAAAGTGAAAATCTAAAGAGGTTAAAATACTTCTTCCGAGACAACTTTCGATTCTTATATCTAAAATGTTATTAAAATGCCACTTAATTAATACAAACAGATCGTATCACACAGTAACTAGCATTCATAAGTTATCTTAACAAACACTCAAATTGTTGGCAAAACTGTCTTAATGAATTCATAAAACTTATACAGTAAAAAATGGGATAAAACATAGCAAAATATTCTATTTTTTCATAAAAGTATCATTCAAAAGGCCTTTGCAGAATCAAAAATGTTTTGTTTTGGGTTAAAAATCCGCATTTGGTCTTGAAAAACCAATTTAAAAGGAAAAGTTTGCCACGATGAAATAAAGGTCCACAGTATGCTTGATTTTTTTAATTGATACCATGTTCAACAGCAAGTTGGTATGAAATGGCAAAAATTGTGTCCATCATCTTGCATATTTGTTCTTGTACTCCTACGATACTTAATCGTAGGTTATTTGGAAATAATTAAGTTTTTTTTTTATTTATCACATTGGCTATAGGGGAAGGTTTGGGCCCAATAAAACTAGTTTAACCCCACCGCAGCAGGTTTGCACCTATACTAAGTCAAGAAATTTATTAAGCCTTTGTGTGTTCTGTCTGTTTCTAATTAGTTCACTTTATGTCTATAGAAGTTTAGGATGATTATTTCGATGGACTTGATTACTCTTTATCTAGGGGCCGACTCCGACCTGCCGTTAGGTGTGGGGTTTCCTCAACGTTCATTGAAGATCTAATGTTGGCTTTGGTTTGTTATTATTACCCTTTGGGTCGTTGTCTTTGACATATTCCCCGTTTCCCTTAGCTTCTCTTAAAGGCTGACTCTTGAAGGCTCATAAAAGAGATACATTGACCTTATTTCTTTTCATTAATATCACATATTTTATCTTTTGCTAAATGGATCCTATTAATATCTCCTCTATAATTACTAGCTCTACATCATTTTTTCCATGCTAAATGTATCATGCAATCGCATGATCCTTGAATATATTAAATCATCACTGATTCAACAATCAAAATACTCTTTTTGAATAAGAAATATTTCGTTTCGACAAAAATAACTGTGCAACATACATTATCCTTTGTTACTATACAATTCAGGACTAGATATGCGATTGGAATGACAACTATCTCTGCACTTTGTCAGTTAACCATACACCAAGTTCAAGATTTTTGCAATCCAAAAATTGAAAATGACTGCTTATCTAAAATTCCATATCAAAGAAGTTGACTCTGAGAGTTTCAGGAAGTTGACCATGAATGGAGTCAGAAATTTTTTAATCCAATTTATGGGAAAAAAACTGTAGTTTGGACAACCACTTCAAGAGATAACATGTAAGGTCTATAACAAATAGTGCCACAGCAACCCGTGGAATCATTAAGTTATCCAATTAATATTATTGCGGTTCTGCCAAATACTGCAACTCTGGTATTGCTTACACTTGATACGACTCAGTGTGTCGGCATCATAAGTTCTTTTAAAAATCACTAAAATTTGTTGATAATACTGTCTGAATTATTTGAAATTGTAATTTTACATGGGTGATAGCGTCGTGGTATAAATCAGTTATTGCCAATTGGACTTACGTCCTCAGGGTTATAATTAGTACAAATACCTTACAAGACCTTTAGGCCGAGCTATGATTTTATTTTATGTACACAGCACTGCCTCTCTAGTTTCTATAAAGGTTTACATAACATATTGCAGCTTATCACTTTGTCGTTGTTCGGTATCGATCACCTTAATATGCTTACATGGAAAATGCAGTAATTTGAGTTAGTGGCAACTCTATTCGCTTAACGAAGAACAAAATGTACAGAAATATAAGGACATTAATTTGCCGAGTAATTTTATTTGCACCTCAATAACATTCGCAAAATGTAGTTAAAATAAGAACCTAGCGAAAATTACGTGTTGTACGGTAGATTGGTATTACAATTGACATAGCCTGTAACAATGCTTTTGTATTTAAAATTTGCATCTATGGTGAATGAAAGGGTATGGGAGTAAATGCACAAAGTCTCTACAAATACACGGTAAAAACAAGCAAAGGAACAACGCTTTTATTGTTGTTGACAATTTATAAAACAGCTCAAAATTGACAAAACGACAATTTTACATCAATTACAGATGACACCATGTTTTAATGTTTCCATATCAAAAATGAGAATTTGCATTGTTCAGTAGGTCAAGAATTTATTTCTGAACTGACGCTTTTATTTTTTTCCTGTCACTGACGGTGTGAATGGTATCATGTGTTAAGTCTATCATGATCCCCCCTCCCCCGAAGCACCTAATGGCTTTGTTTGGTTCACACTGCTGTTATTGTTCGATTCATTGTCTTTGTCTTTCATTGTTAGTCCTATTACTTCTGTACTGACATTGTTGAATTATTGCCTTGCTGCTGCAACATTCGCTTCCTTGACCTTCACCTTGAAATTGACAACAGGGGTAGACTTTAAATCTAAGCTGTACGACAAACGCGATGACTTCACCTTTCAAATAGTAAACTTCCCTTTTTTGTAGCAACATCCCCACAGCGCCGGCATATGGAGTTTACATCTCCCAGCTCATTCGCTATTTGATACAGTGACTTCCTTGATAGAGTCCGGTTGCTCACAAATAGGCTACTCCAACAAGGGTATGTTACCCAAAACTTGAAGTCATCCCTCCAGAAGTTTTACGGTCGACATCACCATCTTGTGGACCGCTATGGGATATCTGTTTCCCAGATGACAACAGATCTTTCCATCTAAAGCTTAATTGTTGTTTCCTCTACCGGAATTGACCCAACTACCTTATTTGACATGTTCAACACGGCGGGTGTCTTATAAGAAGCAGGAGATGCTGACTCTACCGGTGCACCTGATAACACCCATGGTTTTTTATTGGGTCCGTGTTGTTCATCTTTGTGTGTGTATGTCTTCATTTTTCTTTTGTGTGCCGTACCCATGTTGTGTGTGTGTGTGTGTTTTTTTTTTGTTTCTGATGTTGCCATTGTCCTTGGATTGTTCGTTTTGGATTGACGGTTCGGTTCTCACTTACTTTGCACGGAGAAGATACTCCCTTCTTCTTAAAAAATCTATTTGATTTTCTTAGGTGTTAGTATTGGACAAGCACTCAAGTATTAGACGACAGTAATTCACTAAAATATTGATACTCCGTCAGTTGCAGGAAGTGTTTGTTAACCAAAAGCGCCTACTTTTTCTTTTCGGGAGCCTATCCTTACCATATTCTTAACCTAACACAAACATTAGGACACTTACCTTTACCCTTCATCAAAATCTAACTCTTACTTATAACCTTAACATTTATCATTACCTATATCTAATGTGGTATTGAATGCGAAAAAAGCCCCGACCAAAAGTAGCGAATATTACCTGTTGTACGGTAGATTGTTATTACAATTGACAAAGCTTGTAACAATGCTTTCGTATTTAAAAACTGAAATTAATCAATATTCACCCTTGACCTGAAATTGTTTAAACTCGAAGTTTCGATATGAACCTAGTGGTCATGTTATTACAGGAGACCTAAACATCGTCCAGGACCGACAGGTAAAAACTTTTCTGCAAAAAGGACCCAAATATCGTCCTCCTTCAAAAATTATTTGAAAGGACTGTCGTGAGGTAATTAAAAAAAAGCCGTCATGTCATTCTGTAAAAAGTGGTGTAAAAGAGAAAATGCGGATAAAAAATCTTTAGACACTTTCATTAACAAATGCATGGAAGTTGTTGATATCCGAATAAATCATTTTGAAACACATTATAAGCACCAGAATACCATTCCTGCTATTTCAAAAATCAAGAATTGGAAAAAGAGTATATATTAGTTCCGGCAGATAAAGCAACCAATAATGTGGTCGTTGTTTGACGTAAGTATTACATCGAGGTGCTTTGGAATGAAATTACCAATTCTAGTACATTTCAAGCTACCACGTCAACAGAAACACAAATAATTGATGATCACCTGATAGCTACAGCTGAACTTAAAGCAACTTCTAATTATAAAAGCATTCCTACTATGTATTGGCTTCCTAAACTACACAAAAATCCTTTGAAATCTCGTTTTATTTCGGCATCAAGTAAATGTTCAACTACACATATTTCTGTTTTATTGACCAGTGCACTTACTACCATAAAAAATCTCGTCATCAACTTTAGCAACAAATGTTATAAATGCAGTGGAATTAACTACTTTTGGAGTGTTAAAAATTCGGTAGAAGTTTTGGAAAGACTTCGATCTGTTAATGAAGCATACACCTCCGTCGATAGCTATGATTTTTCTAACCTTTATACTACATTACCGCATACACTCATCAAAGAGAAATTTTCGTATTTGATCAAATGGTCCTTCAAAAAATCAGGATGTACGTACATTTGTTGCAATACATTTAAATCGTTCTTCAGTAACGACAAACATGACAAATATACCAACTGGACTTGTCAGGATATGATAAAAGCATTAAATTTTCTTCTTGATAATATTTTTGTTCGTTTCAGTGATACAGTCTATCAGCAAAAAATAGGAATTCCTATGGGTACCAACTGTGCACCTCTCATAGCAGATTTATTTCTTTATTGCTACGAGTCACAATTCATGGCAAAAATTCAAAAAGACCCTTCTTAACAGCATTTAGTGGATAAATTTAACAATACATATAGATATTTGGACGATATTTTGGCTTTTAATAATCCTGAATTTTCTAAATTTACAGATGAAATTTATCCTGCAGAACTTACTTTAAATAAATCCAATAGCAGCAGTGATTATACTCCTTTAATTTCTTGATCTTGATATATCAATAAATCAAGGAAAGTTGAACACTAAGGTTTATGATAAAAAGGGATGATTTCTCCTTCCTTATAGTCAATTTCCCCCATCTCGACGGCGATGTTCCGTTAGCCCCTTCTTACGGGGTCTACATTTCACAGCTTGTTCGATATGCACGAGTTTGTAGTAATGTTTCTGACTTCAACGACCGAAATCTTTGTCTCACTGAGAAACTTCTGCATCAAGGGTTTAGATATCATAAATTGATAAAAACATTCTCTAAATTTTATTATAGATACAATGACTTATTAAGAAAATTTGGTTCTACATGCAGGGCTCTTATACATCAGGGCATTTCACATCCAAACTTCTATGGCAATATCATTTACAAAGCGCATAAATTCAAAAATTGTCCTTCCAAACTTATTAATCCGTTGAACAAACTTATTCATACAGGATATAAATAAAGCGTTGTTGTTAAATCTTTACTTCTGGTTTTTGTTGGCAAAAATATTGATCATCTCCTAAATGCTTTACACCATAACTAAATTTAAACAATTTTTCATGTTGGCAGTATTTGGCATTGCATAATATCATGTTCTTCTTTCATAATTGATGATGTTGTTATACCAAATCTATTTAGAAGTATTTCAATTGAAATTTCATATGTAAGAAGGCTTGATATCATAGTCAACGGAAATTATGTCCTTAGCTAGCTGTCAGTAACTGCGAGCATTTGTCCGGACAGTACCTGTGTATATTGTCACCATGTTTTATGTACTTCATTGTAAGGGTACTCGTCTTGATAAGTTGGACTTTTTTCTAGTTTGATTTTTACTGTGAGTCTTTTTGTGAATTTATTTTTAGCCATTCACCACACATAGAGGGAGGGTTTGGATCCAAGAAAACGAGTTTAACCCCACCGCAATTTTTGCGCCTGTCCCAAGCCAAGTCATTGGCTTGTCCTTGTCTTCTTATCAAATTTTAGTTTATTGATATTTGGGTTATTGGATGTGGGTTGTTTCCATTGATTTATTCACTTTTTTACCTTTTTGGGGCCATTTAGGGCTTACTATATGGTGTGAGGTTCTCCCTGTGTTGAAGACCATATGGTGACCCATAGATGTTTTGTTTTTTGGTCGTTTTAACCTGGATATGGGATGTTGTCTCCTTGACATTTACCCCATTTACTTTCTTTTTCATATTTAATATCTATGACATTTTATAAAACAGCTCAAAATTGACAAAACGACAATTCTACATCAAAAACAGATGACGCCATGTTTTAATGTTTTCACATCAGAAATGAGAATTTGCATTATCAGTAGGTCAAGAATTTATTTCTGAACTGGCGCTTTTATTTTGTACCTTACGTGTCACTGACGGTGTGAATGGTATCGTACGTTTCATCTATCATGCTTACCCCCTCCCACGAAGCACCTAAATGTTTTGTTTGGCGCCAGTTTAGGGAAAGGTGTGTAAGGGTTAATATGTTACAATAATTCTACAGCCTTGGTATTACCAATTCACAGGAAAACCAACTAAACAAACAACAGCAACTTTGCACTTGTATTACAAAAGGGAGACAACTACAGAACAAGTTACACAAATTTCGAGTTAACCTAATCATATTGGCGCTACCACTTTTTCTGTTTTTTTCACAGTATGATTGTTTCTGAAGAAGTGTCTTATTTTTCACATTACAGAACTAAAATTGGTACAATATTATACAAATGACACTATTTTGCCGTCATAGGGTAGACTTCCTTCGGGCATATAGGGGATTATTTTGCCCCATACAAATAAATCAAACACTCGGCACACTCGTATAACAAAATGATATGAATTTTGCCTTCATAGGGGGGGCTTCCCTCAGGCAAATAGGTGATTATTCTGCCCCACACAAATAAATCACACATTTATCAGTAGACGACATAGTTATCCTTTAAGTATTTTGGCATTTTACGTTCTCTTGTCGGTCTATGATTGACAGGTACTGGAACAGTAGTTTCACTAGTATTTGATTGATTTGTGATGGTTTCACTAGTTATATCTATCGGAGGAACAAAATCACTTTCATTTGACTGTAAAGGTGGATCGGAAATAACTTCAGGAATTTCGGTTGGAGTCGGAGGTGAATATATTTTTTGTAGATCTTCGTCGTCGTCTTCAGAACACGCATCACTGGTGCATAATCCGTGATTATCGTTGATTGTTTTCGTTTGTGAAGGAACCTTGTAGCAATCAGATTGTTTTACACGGTACGAGGTGCTACGCAACTGACTTCCAGTGAATTTTCGAATGTTACACCAAGGATATTCTACAGAAGTAACAAGGTATCGGTCTCTTGCAACTGACTTGCTACGATCACATTGAAGGTAAACAAGATCACCAATTTGTAAATTTTGAGTTTCTGCCTTT
>MJUU01047011.1:4847-16165 GCA_002080025.1 Modiolus philippinarum | reverse complement strand
AAACAGGGAGTGCGGGGATAGCTGTCGTTTCCGACAACATCTAGTATAATAATGCTTTATATTGGTTATTCTTTTATTTTTTACATTTTATTAACCTTATGTAACATTTAAAAATATTTTTAAAGTATACATATGATATAATATATCATGACAATCAATATCGTTTACTCGTTAAATAATACACAGGTACCAGTACAATTCACGTTAACCAGTTCGCATATGACCGACAGAGTTACATTTCCTAAAAAAGTCGCTAATAGCTTAGTCTGAATCTGAAACTCTGACACCTTATACCTGATGCTTTTGAAACTTTGCACAGTTGTTCTGGACACATTGAAGATGTGCACCTCCCCTTTTGGTGTGATTTGGATAAAAATTGTCGAATTTATCCATTGTTGAACTTAGTCATTTTTTCATCAAATTTCAATATTATGGTTCAGAGTTTGTGTAATCTGAAACTCTGATTACGGTACAAAGTTTGTGTAATCTGAAACTCTGACATCTGATACCTGATGCTTTTGAAACTTTGCACAGTTGTTTTGGACAAAATGAAGATGTGCACCTCCCCTTTTGATAACATTTGAATAAAAATGTGGAATTTATGCATTGTTAAACTTAGTCATTTTTTCAGCATATTTTAACATTACAGTGCCTGGTTTGTGTAACCTGAAACATTCACATCTCTGACTAAATACCTCTGAAAGTTTACCCTGTTGTTTGAACACATTGATGATGTGAACCTCCCTTTTAGGCCAGTTTTGATTTAAAAAATGTAAAATTTATCTATTATTGAACTTGTACTTTATTTTATCATATTATATCATCATGGTACTCAATTTTGTCCAGAGACGTTGCAGAGTTTTGAATGCACTGATCATAGTCAGCTATTCTTAAATTTTTGCATTGCTTTCACATATTTTCTCATAAAGATTCAAAGTATGTGTTTATTTGAAACACAGGTATGGTTTTTACCTTTGCTGAAGTGATTTGGACTATTTTCATTTTATGCTTTGTTCAACTTTGTACATTTAGTCTTCATTCTTTGTCTATTACAGTAATAGGGTTGAATTTAATATAATCTCAATTATAACTTGCATTTGAAGAATGTTTTGGTAACGAGGTAAATGAATACTTGTTTGAATTGGTAAACCTATACATGACGTTCTGTTAGGTTATAAAAAAAACACTTTCTCAGTTACGCAGGTCCAGACATGTAATTGGTCTTGTTAAAGTGATAAATTGCTTGCTTTGCATTTGACATTTTCTGTAAACAAGCTCTTGAAAAATGCAACAAGTTTCCAAAAGTCATAAGTCATAAAGCTTTATTTATAGTCGGTACAAGAATAAATACAAACATAAGCTCTGAAGAGCTTTAAAACCGACATTTAAAACACAACACAAAATAACAATACACACATTGACATTATCATGCATACAACACATAAAAAGCATATCATATAGCACATAAAAAGCATATCAAATAGCACATAAAAAGCACACAAAAAGCACAAGGAAACTTTAGAACTTGTAATTAAAATGCAGCACAAATTAAATAACCTAATAAGCAAGCAGTAGTTAATGAAGCTAAAACAATAAAATGAAAATGTATGCCTAAAATACTATAGCAGCAAAATTAACTGGATTTGCAGGCAAAACAGTGGCATTGGCATGAACTGCCAGACCAAGAATTAATCAAGTTTTTAAAATGATTCAAAGACATATCTTTTTGGAATTCGTCTGGCAGTTCATTCCAAAGGAATTATTTATCTATTTTTAACACAGCAAATGCTGTAGGGCTATGAAATTTTTACTTTCCATGGGCACACAGCATTCTCAGAAACGAAAATTTGAGACATATGAATTTTGTACAGTACAGCAAGAGACTTACCATGATAAATCACTGTGATGGACATATCACTCTGAATTTTTATATGAATATATCTTTTTTTCTGATTGATCTATCCACATCATTTCTTTTGCATACCAAGTGGTAGATTTCATCACTTTAAATGCAAAGGAAAGCATGTTGATATAGGGTCCGTAAGTCTCGTTCTCATTTCACTTTATAAGTCTGTAAATTTATGACGTCACTATGCAGAACGCACATTTAATCAGTCAACCGATTTCACTTCCGGGATATTTTTCTCAACGTCACAAAGTCGGGATTGATTAGACGCTTTACATGGGGATATCTGCCATAGCTGGAAGAGCCTGGTTGATAGAGACTATGCGGCTTCAAGAAAATCGCTATTTTTATTTTATTTCTACCCAAGTTAAGGTAATTAACATCATGATTTATGAACTAAAAATATGCTGGTTCATAGAAAATGAATTCCATGGTTAATTTTATCTGTGAATCGAAAACCCCATCATTCCCCCATAGTACTACACAAGTAATGGTACCCAGGAAACACGTTTCTCATTCATTCACGTTGGTCATGTGACAAGACTAACAGACCCTATACCTAATAGGAAATGAAATGTACACATTTCACTAAGCAGGGATATACGTCTATCACAGTGATTTATCATGGTAAATCTCTGGCTGTACTGTATTAAATACTGCTAATGCTACAATAAATTTATTTACTGTTGTGCTTTTGGTAATCAAAAGTCTGCAAAATATAATTTTTTAGGATAAAATATACCTCATTTTGAGTATAACATCGTTGCCAACTCACACGCTTTTAGCGTGTAATACACGCTTTTTGACATTTTACACGCTAATGTTGATTTACAAGGTGTGTACATGCAAAGTTCAATTTTCACATGCATTCAGCGATTCAGTTATTAGAAATGCATATAGTGAGAGCGCATTTTCAATTATAAAAAAAAATCCACAAAGAATTTAGATCAGAACTTGCAAATGATACTTAGGGCTTTTCCAGAAAAAAATGTACAGAGAGGCAGGAACACAAGTTATTTATTTTAACCTTGGTTGGGGGTGTTGAACTTGATTATACCAATTGCTTATACCTGAAAAAAATAAAATTATGGTGGTGGTACCCTAAATTTTGACTTTTGTTCCTGCCCCCTGTACATTTTTTCCTGGAAAAGCCCTTAGTGTTCATTACTATGTTGCAAATTTAATAAAAATAATGAATGTTATGACTATGAAACACACAAAGATGTCTTGAAATCTGCGCAATAAGAAACATTTGATTATAATTAAAATTGCCAGTTTTAGCTGTTTTACCTTTGCTTTGATAATAATCTTTAGATCTGAAAATAATCTAGTCGCGTGTTATTACACGCTTTTTCAAACTAAAAAGCGTGTAATTACATGATTTTTTATTCTCAGAGGTTGGCAACTATGGTATAATATCTCAAATGAGGTATTGTACCCCATGTCAGTGATTTTCCCCAACCTTTTAACAAGTTAACAAGTTACATTGTATGTTGATGACAGTGAGATATAAACTTGTACAGGCCACTGGATAAAACTTTATAAGAGGGTAGGAATGGGTGTATACTTCTGACGGTTAAAGGTAAAGAAATAGGCCAAATGACGTTAAAGGTAATTTTTATGGCTTCACGGTAAATTTGCTAGAAATTTCTACAAAAAATATGTTTTGACGACTGACAATTTTCTCTCTAAATGAGGATAACGGTATGAAATTCAAGTAATTTCACGAATCACGCTTATATTTTTTTGATGATTAACGGTAAAATTTTGACCCATTTGACGTTAATGGTAGCTGAAAAGATGCAATTGACGGTTAACGTTAAGGGCATTCATACCCTCTTAGTGTTTTCCACAGAAATTTTCAAAGGGCAGGGAAAATCTTGCCTTTAAGTCAGGGCAGAGGGGAAAATTGATAAAAATGTGTAAATTTTGAAAAGAAACTTAATGCTAAAACCCAAAGGGCAGAAGGGGAATGCAAAAGAAGGCAGGGCGGAACACCCTTCTAAATCAAGCTACCTCTTATAATAAAGAGTCAGAAACTGGATTTTAAGCTTCGTGTTCCCCTAGTCCAAAAGCTGTGTAGGCTGTATTATGGTAGATACAGTGATATATGTTTTAAACTGGAACACATTGGAATCATGCAATCAGGTTTTATTTTTGAACAATATTTGGATCAGATGAATTATTTTATAAGAACAAAAACTTCAGACTTAAAAATATGAATTGGTTTAAAATGGGTGATTTTCCACTGCCTTTTAGCAAATTTTTCTGCTATGGGTAGTCCATATTCGTCCAATATGAATCTGTTATTACAAACAGTACACACAGAGAGATTCAGTTACAAAACACTCAGGTCTGACATATTTCACACAGTAAACACCAGCAAATGTCAGTGTAAACACCAGCAAACATCCTGTTGTTAATTACATAGAAATATATTGGCAAGTCATAAATGTCAGTGTAAACATCAGCAATTGTTGGTGTTTTAACTCATGTCAGACCAGGGTATTTTGTAACAGAAACACTCTGTGTGTACTGTATCAATTGGTATTTGGGTTCTGTTTGACTACTTTTACTAAGTCTGTGTGGTCAACAAAATTGTCGGAGACTTCCTAATTTTGGTACAATGTATAATGTACTTTAGAATCTACATATACATTGCCAGTTTGAAGTAACAACAATTAGAGTACCTCACTTGTCTCTAGACCCCTTTTGTGTTGCTATTAAAAATGTGGAAATAAAAGAGGCAGTTCTGTACAATCATTTTCATTGGTATATGATTGAGTTTTACATTAATGGTTAGAGTAGGCAGACATCCTTTATTATTTTCTTCGTTAAAATTTGGGTGTGCTTGGGAACATTTTGACTTGATATATAAGGTCAGTGTTTTCAAGAATCATGATTCATTTGCTCTGTATTACTCATAAATGATTAATCAGTGGTGATGATCCATAAACCATTAAATTACTAATATGATCTCTTGGTGTTTCTTTTTCAGTTAAATAGAATTATTATTTTGTTAACTTTATTGAATGCGCTTAAAATTTCTTATAAGCCAATGTGCATTTCATTGAAAAAATGTTCACACGATTTATCAAACAGATCTTGAAATATTGATATAGACAGGCACTTGTTTCTATCAGCTAGGTTCTTACATCTTACATCAAGTTGATTCATCCTATCTAAGGATCACTCCAAAAGGGATAGGTAGAAACAAGTGCTCACAACCTTACTCTAGAAAGAAAACCGCATGGAGTCTTACATTAGAATGCCAATACAATCCAGGTAGATTGTTCCATCAAAGCAAAATTATTATAGGGAAATCTGTTCAACACAAGTTCTAGAACACCGTTTGACTAACTGTTCAAATTAACAGTGTCAACTGAAGCATTCCAAATCTTATTGAAGCTTCATTTCAAGTATTCCTTACATCTGTACATAGTAACTATTAAAGTAAGTTTGAGGTGTTAAACACATTTCACTCTGTTAAAAATAGCGTTACACATTATCTCCTGCAGTTGTAAACTGGATTGAGGGAGGATATCATGTCGTTAAGTTTTGGAAGTTTAACAGGCATGTTTAAACAGGTTTTCAAAATGATGGTTTAACTAAAACAAGTTTCAACTGTATATGTTATAACTAGCAAGAAACTAACAGGTACCAATTAACTAAATACCGAAGTTATTATAAATTTACTTTCTGCAGATGACTATTTCAACAAATTATGTCTGTTCAGTGAAATATCAATTATTACAATTTATTGTAAATAGAAAACTAGCCTTAGCAATGAGCTAATTATTTAATGTATAGTTAAGATGGCCCATGCTGCAATCATTGAAACATTTTAAAAAAGACTGACAAATAAAGTAATAAATCATGGTCATGGTGGTAGACAAGATTATATGAGACATTCCTTAATAAAAATATGCTGTAAATGTAAAAAGTATGGTGATTATATTTACATAGGTTTGACAACTGAGAAAAGCCATGGGAGAATTAGGTGTGTTCCACAATTGTACAGTGGTACTAGAGCTGCCATCTTCAATGTCATTCAAGGAGAAGGTATCATGGAAGAAAAAAATAACTTTGAATGGTGGAACTTTGTCATATATTGTAACAAAGAAGGTATGGGCACTGTACTGACTTTAAAATGTATAACATTATAACTGGTTTGTTATTTTGATATATGAAATTTACAACATAAACAAGCATAACAGATTCAAAATAAATGTGATCATTATAGCCGTTTTCAAGCATGTTAAGGTAGGAGAAAAATTGGGTTTTAAAAACTTTATCTTTAATAGCAAAAATTACAGAAGTTTAAATTAAACAGTACTTCTGTGCAATGTCATGTTACATATGTTTAGTTCAATATTTAGGTCATAACTTCTTTTAGATTTACATTGATTTAATTATGTGGTTTATTGACAAACTTTACATGTTCATCATCATGATCATTTTGTTCTGTACAATCAGAATCAATATTACAGAGCTGCCAACCCTTTCAATTTTTAACTGGAAGCCCCCATTTTTCAGACATAGCTCCCACAATGGTAACAGTACTGTTTTTCCTTAAATCTTATTTTGCCCTCGAATACTATGTTTTTTTTTCTAAAAGGATATAGAAAATGATTGATGGACACATTTAAATTTTTCAGCATGTAATTGTTTGGTACAAGTGTTTCCTGCAGCTTTTGAAAAGGGCAGGGTAGTTTTCTCCCTTTAGGGCACATAAAGCGCGATCAATTACACTTTTTAGGCACCTTAATAGTGAATGCCCATTTTTGCAATGAAGTAAGCAACATTATATATTTACCTAATAAGCATACAGATGATGTCTGCAATATTAAAGAAAGCAGAGTACAATACACCTGCAGCATGTAAAAAAGATGTGTAAATGGACCTTTGCTGATACAAAATGACTAAGACTTATAAGACATTTTTTGGCCAGTAACCATTACAGAGGTCAATGGTACACCAGTGCCATTGATGATGCTACAAGGATCCAAATTCATTGTTTATGATGTTAAACCCCACACATTTGCATTATCTGCATAGTGAGTGTCAAAGCATGATTATTACACAGTAGCCTAAAAAATGATCAAGTGCTATTTTGACTTGGAGCCAAACTTACTACATGTACTGTGTTTTCCTAATATTTTTATAAATTGTTTTGCAAAGTAACAAAGAAATGATGCTTAAAAACTTTTTTAAGCTTATAAATTTGAAACCAAATTATTTTTCCTTTAAATTATTCAATACAAATGTCAGTGTAAATAAAATTAAAAAAAATAAAATCCCACAAGTTAAAGACAAATTTTAAAGGGAAATAACTCAAAAAACGTGATCTGCAAAAAATTCATTTTTAATTGCATTAAACTGGAGAGTTTTTAAGAAAATTTTAATGAAAGAAAGATTTGAAGTCTCAAAAGAATAATGATTATTGTAACATAAATTGCATTTTTTCCTTTGATGTTCTCATGCATTAATAGACTTAAATATTTAAAGTTCTCAAACTATGGTCTAATATGAGAAATTTGTGGTTGTACCATAAAGTGGAATGGCACGTGTGAATTCACATTCATTTTCAATGGAAGTAGGCGGAGCTTAAGCTATGGTACAATATGAGAATTTTCATATTGTACCATGGTTGAAGCTCCTCCCCTTTTTCAAATAAATTCACCTGCAATGTATTATGCAAATGAAATGCATATTTAGACTAAAGTTCAAATATGACTCCTGGCAAGACATAATTTTTGTCCCCCGCCGCAATGCGGAGTGGGTGACATAGAAATGCTTGCGTCCGTGCGTCAGTCCGTCACCCGCCGTGCACGGTCCCGGCTTATGAATAGGCCCGCAGCATCCTCTGAGCTTGGAATATGAGTCTTCCTATCAGAGGACCCATAGGGAACCCCAGGATATAGAAATAGGACCTAGTATCTCTGGCTTGCAGGGTGTGACCCCTCCTAAAGGAGGCTGACCCCGAGGGTCCCGGGATATAGAAATAGGACCCATTCCGTGGTTGTGCAGGATTACTAAATACACAACCCATCTTTCGGATGGGATGTAAACTCAGGTCAACGTGTTGGAAGAAACGCCACGCTTTCTGCACGTTAAAGAACTCTTGTAGCAAGCTCTTTTTGGGGTGGTCCGTAGGTGATCGGCTACAAGGCTAAATTCCCCGCCCTTGACGATTTCACCCTACTTTTCCAATGGCAGTCAGAATTTCCTGTCCCATGGCCCTTTCCATACCCCAAAGTGATTAATTATTAACAAACTTGTTCTCGTCTTGATATAGCTGAAATATTGCTGAGTAGACGTTACACAATATTCAATCAATCAATCAATCAGTCCATCACACTTTCTTGTAAGGGCTCTCATGTCTACAAATTTTAACAGACTTTCATGAAATTTATACCAAATGTTTATATTATTAATACCTTGGTCAAGTCTGAAAATCAGCCTTGTTCGATACTTTTTGATGGAGTTATGGGACTTTGACCGAAATTATGACTCTGTTTTAGCCAAAAATTGACCTTTTAAGCTCTCTCATGCCTACAAATTTTGACGGATTCTCATGAATTTACCAAATGATTATACCACTAATACCTTGGTCAAGCTTGAAAATCAGTCTTGGTCGATACTTTTTGACAGAGTTATGGGACTTTGACGAAAATAATTACTTAGTTTTATCCAAAAATTGACCTTGTAAGCGCTCTCATGCCTACAAATTTTGACTGAATTTCATGAAATTTTTACCAAATGCTTATACCACTAATACCTTGGTCAAGATCGAAAATCAGCCCTATTCGATACTTTTTGATGGAGTTATGGGACTTTGACCAAATTATGACTGTTTTATCCAAAAATTGACCTTGTAAGCGCTCTCAAGCCTACAAATTTTGAAGGATTCTCATGAAATTTTAACCAAATGTTTATACCACTAATACCTTGGTCAAGTTTGAAAATCAGTCTTGTTCGATACTTGTTGACAGAGTTATGGGACTTTGACGAAAATAATTACTCCGTTTTATCCAAAAATTGACATTGTAAGTGCTCTCATGCCTACAAATTTTGACTGAATTTCATGAAATTTTACCAAATGCTTATACCACTAATACCTTGGTCAAGTTTTAAAATTAGTCTCAGTCCATACTTTTTGATGGAGTTATGGGACTTTGACCAAAATAAGGACATTGTTTTATCTAAAAATTGACCTTGTAAGCACTCTCACGCCTACAAATTTTGACGGATTCTCATGAACTTTATACCAAATGTTAATACCACTAATACCTTGGTCAAGTTTGAACATCAGCCTCGGTGGATACTTTTTGTATCCCTACATATTTAATTCTTAGACAGTCCTGAATGTTTGAAAATACTGCAATTTCATATACAATGTACAGTATACTAGTATATTGCTTGAAGGGTGGGGGACCCAAGAATTCTATTCTTGTTATTCTTCATATTGCTAAGTAAACATTTGTCCTTGTAACCTCTGTGTTATTTATTCTTACAGTAATTTCATAGCAATATTAGTGCACATGCAATAGATGAACATGATAATTGAACACCTCAATAATCTTCTGTAGTCAGGCTGACCTTAGTGATATTCATGACCCGAACCTGATTGTCAATACACATTATACTGATTTCGCAAATATAATGTAGGTAGTTCATGTATTCCCTTTTTATTAATGACATTGTAACTGTTAAAGAGAAGAAACATTCTGGTAGCTATCGTACCACAATTTTGACTTTCTGTAGATTTTTGAATCAACCCATATTTAACTGTACAGTGTACAAACAATGCCTAGAATCATCCAGATGAAAAAGGGGGTTTCTTTTATTCACAGAGCGAGACCGGAGCGAGATGCACATAGCAGCCTGAGAATTATAAAAAAAAAATATTTACTTACTATAATATGTGAATCTTGGGGGGATGGGGGTGGGGGGTGTCCTTGGAAGGGAATGATTACCGGTATTTCAAAAGCAGAAAGCAAGTCAATGTAAAATGAAAAAGAGGGCATAGACGTAAATCTTGAGCATCAAAAATATCAAATAATGGGATGGGAGATTGAAAAGATACGGTGCCACATTAGACTAAAATAAATTAATCTTCTGTTCACCATCTGTGAAATTGACCATATTGAGTAATCGTTGTCCAATAAATTGCAAACAATTTCCCTGTTTTCTGTCTGTCGAGTGGCAATAAATGCATTTTTTCCCGATTTATTTCCTCTCACTGTGCTGAGTACTTCAGATCTTGTATCCTCGACAAAATTTATACAAAAAAGATGTAAACTGATCGGCGAAGAAAATGTTTCAGTGTTGCGTGCAATCAAACACCTGATCTATTATTGAATTTCTGGGTGGTGTCCAGAGCAGGTTTACCGTGACAATGAACTGTCAATCTATACTATTTTTAGCAAAACATCAATATACCACGTGCCTCACTAGCAAACTTGGATAAGGGTTTGTTTCTTAATTTATCGAACTGTCAATCGCTCATGAATATTAATGTTACAAAACATTTATACCATGTTCTTACTCATGAATATATTTAAACAAACTCGCACAGCTCGTTTGTTTAAATATATTAATTCGTAAGGCCAGACCAATTTAATTTCTTGTTCTTCGGACTTTTTGGCCTTAAAATTTGGGGCGAGCGAGCGATAGGAAAATTTTTTAATTTTTATTTTAAAAATTGATAATTTTAAGGCGAGTACCAAATCACAGGGGCGAGCGAGTAATTTATTTTTTTTTTAAATTTATTTTTTTGGAAAACATATAAAATATTTATTTGATTAAGTTGGTATTATCTCATATTAACTCTTAAATGGTGCCATTAATCTCAGATAAATTTGTAATGTAAGAAGAACACATAAATGAATTCTGTCTTGATTATATTCTTACCAATATATTTGAAATGTTTATTATACCCCCGCTTTGTAAAAGCGGAGGGTATATAGTGATGGTGGTGTCCGTCCGTCTGTCCGTCCGTCCGTCCGTCCGTCCGTCCGTCATTCCGTCCGTCCGTAACACTTTAACTGTCAAAGTTTTCTCGGCTTCTACAGGTGGGAATGATTTGATATTTAGCATTAGGCTTCCAAATGATGAGTTGTACAGTGTCAGATATTTTCATGTTTGTGGCGCTACTACTTCCTGTTTGCCGATACATTAATACTTAGTTTCATATACCACTACTAATGAAAATTTTTCGTCAAAGTTTTCTCTTCTTCCAAAAGTGGAAATGATTTCATATTTGGTCTGAAGCTTCATGATAATAAGTTGTACCGTGTAAGCTATTTTCAGGTTGGTTGCGCTACTACTTCCTGTTTACCGATACATTGGTATGTTGATACTTAGTTATATATACCACTACTAATGAAAATTTTCGTCAAAGTTTTCT
>MJUU01047009.1:504330-515352 GCA_002080025.1 Modiolus philippinarum | reverse complement strand
TGGTTGAATTTGCTTCAGTGGTTTCAGAGCAGAAGATGAAAATGTGATTTTTCCCATAGGGTCCAATGTTAAACTAAGTTCCACGCTGGCGGCCATGTTTTTTGTCGGATCAGAACAAAATGAGCAATCATTGCAAAGGACCTTCCATACATCATTCCTGTAAAGTTTGGTTGAATTTGCTTCAGCTGTATCAGAGTAGAAGATGAAAATGTGAATATCCCATAGGGCCAATGTTAAACTTTGTTCCGTGCTGGCGGCCATGTTTTTTTACAGATCGGAACAAAATGAGCAATCATTGTTACGGACCTTTAGTACATCATTCCTGTAAAGTTTGGTTGAATTTGCTTCAGTGGTTTCAGAGCAGAAGATGAAAATGTGATTTTTCTCATAGGGTCCAATGTTAAACCTAAGTCCCGCCCTGGCAGCCATGTTTTTTGTCGGATGGGAACGAAATGAGCAATCTTTGTAAAGGACCTTCCATACATGGTTCCTGTAAAGTTTGGTTGAATTTGCTTCAGTGGTTTCAGAGGAGAAGATGAAAATGTGAAAAGTTAACGGACGGACGACAGACGGACGACGGACGGACGACGGACGCCAAGTGATGGCAATAGCTCACCCTGACCCTTTGGGTCAGGTGAGCTAATAATCAAAAGGATCTAAATAGAAAAGCCAAAATTCGGCTAAGGACAGAGCTATGCATGAATGATAGTATATATACATATCAATGATGTAAACATTATAAGTGGCATTCCTACATACACAGTAAGTTGAAAGTAATTTTTTTTTTGTGAAATGGGAATGCTTTGAAATAATCATCAACATTCCAATTTGTTGAATAAAACAAAATTGTATGGCACAAATTATTTGGCAACATTTACACTGTTTACTCCATGTATTTTTTCATGATACAATTTACATACATTAGCAAACAAAAGCATTTTATCATCTAACACTTACAGCTATACTTTATCTCATGTGAAGTGACCTTTAGCATGAATAGATATTTATGATTCAGAATATAATTTTGAAGCTCAGCCCAAAAAGGGCTTCACTCAGTGTGGCATCTTATTTTGATATTTTTGTTAATGAATAGTTATTTCTGACATTTTTTAATTATAGCTTTCGAATTATTTGATTCTAATGCTGCTGATGAGAGGTTACTCCTTGAAACATGTGAAACTCTACTGTTAATATGCAACTTTGGTATTTTTGTATTATGTGCTAAGAATGTCCCTACTATCTTACTGACAAATCTATGGTGTATTTTCTGAATGGAACCACCTTTAAAATGAGTTTCCTTTGGTTCATTGCCAATTTGATTGTATAAAGTGATAACATTGGTTAGTTATAAAGCTAATAACCGAAACATAACACTGATAAAGAAAAATTCTAAACCAGAGAAAAGTAGAGAACTATCAAGTATCTTAAGGTAATAGGTACGTAAATAACAATGTTTCTGGATTTCGGTGAAATTTTACATGCAAGTGCATGAAACAGAGCTGAATATTAAGATGAAGGAAAATTGGTGTTAGCAATTTTAATGTCTTAAACATGACTGATTAAAAAATTAACAGGCTATGCTGAATTCATTTAGAATCTATGTAAAACGTACAGAAAAATAGAACAACAATCTTCTTTAAATTGCGCTATTTTAAAAACGTATCCTACAAAATTGAAAGGTTAAAAGCAATGAAATTTTCGTTTTAATGATGCAAATTTTATAAAGGGTCAACACCAAGTTAGTTTCTCTGCTATAAAAAGTTGAATATAAGCTAGGCTCACCAAAAATGCATTTTTCTTGAAAAAAAGCGCCGTCAAAATGATGACGTCGTGGATAAAAAATATGATTTTAGGCCTATTTGGAGTGATGATCCCCTGTTTAGTGATATATGTCACGAAAAGGAACTCGGTGACCATATGAAAAAATATATCAATAAATCGGGAATTCCTTCGGCAATATCATACCAGTTTTACAGTAAAATTGTAGCCGACAATTTAAAGTAAAATTTTAAATTATTTTACTTTCATTCTAAAGCAAGTTTATAACGTTCACCACTAGGGGCGCTGATTTAAGTACCTATCACCTTAAATAATAACTCACTTGTACCTTATTCCCTGTTACAGCAACTAAATTTTTGTTCTTAAAAATTTCAGATTATTTCTTTTTTTTAACAAAATAATGTATTTATTGCACTATTGCTGTTTACAATCCGTCTAAGGCTACAGCATTCACCTCAGATGCCCTTAATGTTAATTTAATAGGAATAGGGATTCCTATTAATAAATGTTAGTACATGTATATTCTACATAACATCAGACATATTCATTTCAAATTATATTATACTAAATACTTGAAAAAAATTAGCCATCAAAATCGTATTTATATAAAAAAAATTAAACAATTTATCAGTAGGTACTTTCATTAATTGCAAAATTTGAGATCGGTACAGTAACTCTTTTTTAAAATTTCAGATTATTTCATTGATACATGTATAAGAAGTTTTGTTGTTTATGTCCAAAACAAATTAAATTTTCAAAATAATCTGCAAAAAAAAACCCCCCCAAAAAAACCTGTAAGGTTATGAAATGATTTCTTTTCTTTTTGGATCTTGACAGATACATATCTGATATTAAATATCCCTTACCCTACTGATGAAAGCTAGAATACAACTTGCATATCTTTCTTTACTTCATGCATCAAAAATTAATAATAAAATAGTATGCGAGATTCAATCTTAAAAATACATGTTTATTTATTAAATGTAATAAATTATAAAAAGAAAATGGTAGAATCAATAAAAAACACAAGAGATTCCAAACATAACAAATGTGTTCAAAGATCTCATTTCAATGAAGCTATAGAAACATTGACACCTAACTAGGACATTTGATTGACACCTAACTAGGACATTTGATTGCTTCAAATCTATGTTTTTGCTTCAAAACTTTGTTTGTGACATCTGAAATGATAGTAAAGCTACCTACTATCAAAAATAATGTAATTAGATTGAAAATAAATTAATGTCTTAAATAACAATTACAAACATAGTTGAATACTTTTAATAGATCAACATTTAAAAGTAACTGTGAGCACAATACTACAGTGGATTTACAGTGAGTTGTGGTATTTAAAAAGGAAAATATTTCATCAAATGAAACCAAAAATATACAACATAAAATTCAAATTCTGCAAACTTTTGAGCCTTACAAAAGAGAAACAGTAACAAACAGTAAAGGAACATCTTTTCTCATTCCAAATAAAGGCTTGTTTTGGAAAACCACATCAAAATTGAATTCAAATTGTATTTATGTGTGAATGTTGAAATGATTCTTGACTCCATTTTGCTTCAAAATGTTAATAAAAAAAGATGTACAAAACAAGGACAAAATCAAAGTCGTTAATTTAGAGGAACTCTAGAAACAAATCACATGAAATGGGGTGCATTTCATTTGCGCCAATTTTTCAAAAGTAGGGTATTTCATTTGCGCCATAAGCTTGCATTTCATTTGCGCCATTTCTCATGTAAAAATATTACAGGTAAAGTTTCAGGTAATAAAAAGGAAGGGGAAACAATGATTAATAAACTATTTAATATTTTATATTTAGTACATGTATATCAGTTGGAAAATATTTAATATATTATTAAATATCAAATATTTATGCAAAATTTTCACTTCACACATTGGTTTGGATCATATTTGTTGTATCAACATGAAACAGGTTAAGTAGTGGAGGTGTTTATATTAAATTCCACTAATTTAATCCGAAGTGATATTTTCTTGGTTGTTTTTTATATTTATACCATGTTTTTGGTATTTCTGAACCTTTAAACACGATTGTTTGTATAAATAGCGCTCTTATAGTGATTATATCAGTTTTAGCAATTTAGTTAAATATCTTGCTCTGAATTTTACCTCAACCTCCCCATGGTGAGCAAGTAAAACAGGTAATGCTGGCAAATAGAAGTGGGAAATACAAGTAAAAAGTATAGAAGTTAAAAGTATTTTTACTTTTAGCTATACTATTTACCTGTATTTGGCGCAAATGCAAAGTTTTTATTTTGGTGCAAATTAAAAACAGTTTGTGGTGCAAATATTTTTTTGGCACAAATGAAATATTAATTGGCACAAATGCAATGCACCGCATGAAATCAGGTAAAAATTAATAGTACCAATTTGAAGAAGTATGATTTTGACCCATTACAGCTGAAGATGTAATTACCTTATTATTCTGTAATTTGTTAAATAAATATAAAATATCAACTGACAACTACTGAAATCAATTTAAATATTCAAAAAATATCTTTATACATATTCATCCTGTTTGTGGCTTATTAATCCTAAAAATAGTAAATGTTGATATAAACCTGAAAAAAAATATTCATATTTAAATATTAAATGACTAGCCATGTGTATAAACATAATGAGGGCCTCCAACCACTGACATAGTATTGTTATGCCGGAACAGTATCGTAACACTGAAACAGTATCATAACTCTAAAACAGTATCCCAAATCTGAAACAGATAACATCATAATATGTTTTGTGCCTTAATTAGTCAGAAAAACATATGTTATATGGCTGTCATTACATCATAGACCAAATGTCATATAAGAATCAAAATAATTTATGTCCTCTGGTGGTTTGTAGTCAATATATAAGTAGTGGCCATTATATTTGTTCATTTTAATAAAAATAGTGGGCACCAATTATTATTCTCTAACAAACTACCAGTTTCAATGGAGTATTTCTAAATTAACTGATTGCAGCCATCTTGGAATGCACTTGGACCTAACAAGGGAGCTATCAAAATACCATTATAACAAAATCAATTTAAAATGAAGGATATCTCCACTACATATGTACTATACTAATACATTAAATATGATAGGATTACAACAAATAAATTTTAAAAAATGGCCATAATTTTCAAGATTATAAAGTTGCTTATATCAATATAACTGGGTGACAAAAAACCATTCAGAATGTATTTCTGTCGTATCTTGTATAATAAATTCTATGCCTTTAAGTTAAATAAAACATACTTTTATAATAGAATGATACTTTTTTGCACAACTAGAGTGTGTAATAATTAAACTTTTTTTCTCAGAGACTGCGCCTGTATCGCTCACCTAACAAAATGCTTCTATGCCATGCATGAACAAAAATGATATTTTTACCAAAGGGGTCTAATGTTTGACTATGTTCTTTACTGGTACCAGTGTTTTTTGTCTGATCCTATTGAAATGAGTAATTTTGCAAAGGATATTCTATTAATCATTCCAATACATTTTAGTTAAATTTATTTGGATACTTTCAGCGAAGATGATGAAAAGGATGATTTCATTTTCTCATAGGCTCCAATGTCAAACTATGTTCCGCTCTGGCAGCCATGTTTTTTGTCGAAATGATCGAAATGAAATGATCAATCTTTGTAAAACACCTTCCGTACATCATTCCTATTAAGTTTGGTTAAATTTGCTTGCATAGCTTCAGAGAAGATGATGAAAAGTATGATTGTCTCAAAGGTTCTGATGTTAAACTATGTTCCACGCTGGTTGCCATGTTTTTTGTCGAATCAAAATGAAATGAGCAGTTTTTATAAAGCACCCTCTGAACACCATTCAAGTTTGGTTGAATTTGCTTCAATGGTTTCAGAAGAGGAAAATGTGATTTTCCCATAGGTCCAATTTTAAAAATATGTTCCTTGTTGGCGGCCATATTTTTTATCTGATTGGAAGGAAATGAGCAATCTTCGTTAAGGACCTAAGTATATCATTCTTGTAAAGTTTGGATGAATTTGCTTCATTTGTTAAACCTAAGTTCCGTGCTGGCGGCCATGTTTTTTTTTTATAGGATTTTAAAGAAATCAGCAATCTTTGTAAAAGAACTAACAAACATCATTTCTGTAAAAATTGTTTGAATTTGCTTCAGTGGTTTCAGAGGAGAAGATAAAAAAGTGATTTTCCCATAGGTCCAATGGTAAAATATGTTCCTTGTTGGCAGCCATATTTTTTATCGGATCAGAAGGAAATGAGCAATCTTTGTAAAGGACCTTAAGTACCTCATTCCTGTAAAGTTTGGATGACTTTGCTTCATTTGTTTAATTTAAGTTCTTCACTGACGGCCATGTCTTTTTATAGGATTCGAAAGAAATTAGCAATCTTTGTAAAAGATCTAACACACATCACTCCTTGAAGTTTGTTTGAATTTGCTTCAGTTGTTTCAGAGGAGAAGATGAAAATGTGATTTTTCCCATAGGGTCCAATGTAAAACTTTGTGCCGTGATTGCAGCTATGTTTCTTTTTTATCAGATCTGAACGAAATGAGTAATCTTAATTAAGGACCTTAATTACATTATTCCTGTAATGTTTGGTTGAATTTGTTTCAGTGGTTTTAGATGAGAAGATGAAAATCTGATTTTTCCCATATAGTCCAATGTTAAACCTAAGTTCCACACTGCCGGCCATGGTTTTTATCAGATTAGAACGAAATGAGCAATATTTGTTAAGGACCTTTAGTACATCATTCCTGTAAAGTTTGGTTGAATTTGCTTCAGTGGCTTCAGAGGAGAAGATGAAAATGTGATTTTCCCATAGGTCTAATTTTAAACTATGTGCCATGCTGGCAGCCATGTTTTCCATAGGATCTGAAGGAAATGAGTAATTTTTGTTAAGGACCTTTAGTACATCATTCCTGTAAAGTTTGATTGAATTTGTTTCAGTGGTCTCCGAGGAGTAGATGAAAATGTGATTGTCCTTAGGGTCCAATGTTAAGCCTAGGTTACCCGCTGGTGGCCATGGTTTTTATTGGAATTTGAACTAAATGAGCAATCTTCCATACATCATTCCTGTAAAGTTTGGTTGAATTTGCTTCAGTATTTCCAGAGGAGCATATAAAAATGTGAAAAATTAACAGACGACGGCTGCACAGACAGATGGACAGATGACGGACAACGGACGCCAAGTGATTACAATAACTCACACCGACCCTTTTTGTCAGGTAAGTTTAAAAATGTTTATATTTTCTATAATAATATACAATTAAAACAAAACATGATAAAAATGGCATTATACTAAACAAGTTATATTGCAAAAAAGCTACAAAGCACTTATACTTTTGAACCAAAACAAAATAACAATAACCATTCTAAATAAAAAAATAATATATTTATTAAGTACAAAAATGTTGTTGAAATAATTTATTTGGTTTCACATCACTTCTTCTGCATGTCTCTTTTGTCTAATTCAAGATTATTGATTGTATGGTAGTATCCTCTCCTCATTTACTAGATATTTCATTATTTCATATATTCTTAGGCTTAAAATCATGCCCCAACAGATCTAATATCTTCATAAAAATCTATTAGTCAACTAAAATGACATAAATTCTCTAAATGTATTTAGGAGTGTGATGTTGTAGAAATTATGTTTGTATCTGTAAGACATGTAACAGGCCTAAATTTAGTCTATCAAATGATGACTAAAACCTACTAAAATTTAAGATTGGCCACCAATGGCATTTTTGCCACTAAATTTTCTGGAAAAAATACTTATTTACATAAGCTTGGACACAAAAATTAACAATTGACCATTAAAACTGTAGTGATGATGACCAAACTTGCAATCTTGAATTAAATCTTACTTTGAGGGTTGAATAAGTGATACCCTGGCAAAATACATTATCACTCATAAAAATATCAATAAAGAATAAGTTAAATAACTTGAATTCTTTGTAAAAATGTACCAACATGAGAATAAAATACATATTTAAGACATATTAACAAATAATTACATTTCATGCATATTCATTTAAATTCCGCCAATTTGATAGGTGAACATCGCTCACGTGGCATATCAATGTGAAGTTGCAATTCCCATGAAACACATTTGATCATACCACCACGTGGCGGATGAATGAGTAAAAATAAAATCCCATTGTGCATGATGTACTATCTTTGAATAAATTTGTTTTTTATAATTTCATTTCAAAATGTAATTATAAGAATTGAATGCATTATTTTGAAGTTTCATAGGGATATGAAAGTGTTGACTGGGCGCACATTTTCAACATGAAGCGCTACCGGGTTTCATTAAAAATGTGCTTCGGTCAACACTTTCATACACCAATGAAACTTCAAAATAATGCATTCAATTCTTAAATAAAACACAAATAAAATCTTCCTAGCAGAAGAACTGTATTAGGAGTCGCTCATTTGGGTTTCCAGGATTGGTGCTGAACTAGACATCAGTGAGATGGTATCTATCTCTGTGGGCCCCGCTCCAAGTGTGACCTAGAGGTCAATGGTCAAGGGTCATCAACTATTGTACGTGACATGTCCCCTTGAGGTGATCTATCCACATGCCAAATATCAAAAAGCATGAATGTGACCCTGAGGTCAAAGGTCAAGGTCAAAAGTCACCAACCAAGGTGCGCGACACATCGTCTTGAAGTGATCTATCCACATGCCAAATATCAAAAACCTATCTCAAAAGGGAAAAAAGTTATAGCCCGGACACGACTTTGTCATTGAAAAAGCATAAATGTGACCCTGAGGTCAAAGGTCAAGGTCAAATGTCACCAACCAAGGTACGCGACACGTCGTCTTGAGGTGATCTATCCACATGCAAAATATCAAAAGCCTATCTCAAAAGAGAAAAAAGTTATAGCCCGGACAAGACTTTGTCATTGAAAAAGCATGAATGTGACCCTGAGGTCAAAGGTCAAGATCAAAGGTCACCAACCAAGATACGTGACACATCGCCTTGAGATGATCTATCAACATGCCAAATATCAAAAGCCAATCTCAAAAGAGAAAAAAGTTATAGCTCGGACACGATTGTTTCGGACGGAGGGACGGACGGACGGACAGACTGATTACTATAGGGCGTCCGCCACTTATGTGGCGGGGCCCTAATAAACTGAAATTTAATTATTGAAAAATTTCCCAATTTATGGTATGGTATCATAATAAACATCATGTATGTTAAAAATATTTGAAAAATAATCTCAAGATGTAATAGTCTAAGGGTATGGCACCTGCTATAAAACTACAGGTTGTCTATGTCCTACTCTCTGTAACAGTCTTTCACGTTCTCTGTTCATACTAATTGTAAAGGCTTCCTGTTGGTGATATCTATAAACTTTTATGATAGCTATCGCCGATAATACACACCAGCAAATCCAACAAATCCATGTACAAAACTGAAAAATAAATATTGCACTAATAATATCGACAGCTGAAAATCCAACAAATCTATGTACTTTTTTTAAAACTCTATTTGGCCCCTAGAGCATAGCAATTGGGAACACACTATCAAAAATTTATATAAATATTTAAAAAAAAATATTTTGGGCCCTTTCACTCTTAAGGCCTCAGAACCAGGTTGAGCAGAGCATAATCGAAAGTGTACAGCAACTAACTGACCTATTCTATAATGTGTAACTTATAATTACCATGGACCCTTGGTACATTTTTAAACCATGTTCTCTGTTTAATGACATATTATACTGTAAATTGTGTGATAACCAAGATGTGGAAAATGAAAATCATTTTCTCATAGTATGTCTATCATATAAAGTTTTCAGGGATTGTTTATTAAAAGTAGTTGAGGGACATTGAAAAAACTTTAAAAATCTTGATAGCACTGGTCAACTGATATGCATGGTTACTTTCTTGCAAAAATGAAAACATATGCCATGAATTATCAGTTTATATTCAAAAATGTTTTGAAGTGCATAAAAATGTATTATCTATCGGCCAAGTGAAAGTGTGTTTTTATGTTTTTATCCCCGCACTTTCGAATGAAAGTTCGGGGATATTGTCGTTGGCATCGTCCGTCCGTCCGTCCGTCCGTCCGTCACACATCCTTGCGACACGAACTCCTCCTACATTTTTGGATTTAGGGTTTTAATTTTGTTATAGAACTGTTGCATATATGCTGCAGATGCGCAATAAGCTTTCGGAATTTTGATATTGGTCTTGGTGCAAACAAGAGGTCCCAAGATGTCCATTTTGACACATGTGGCATGCGATGCGAACTCCTCCTACATTTTTGGATTTAGGGTTTTAATTTTGTTGTAGAATTGTTGCATGCGTAAAAAGCTTTCGGATTTTTGATACCTATCTTGATGCAAACAAGAGGCCCCAAGATGTTGATTTGACAAAGACCACAAAATGTGGGTTGTGACACATATGGCATGCGACGCAAACTCATCCTACATTTTTGGATTTATGGATTTAACTTTGTTGCAGAATTGTTGCATATAGTCTGTAGATGCACAATAAGCTTTCAGAATTTTGATTCGGGTTCCAACTTTGGTAAATTTCCTGAAAATGTCAAAGACTGATATTTTTGGACATTTTGGCATATAATCTTATATTTTGGCAAGTATTTGAAAAAAAATTAAAAATTCTGAAATCTTAGAATTCAAAAATGTGATTCCAATTTTGGTAAATATCCTGAAAGTCTCAAAGACCACTTATTTTTTGGAATTCTACCTACCAACCATACTTTTAGCATTTGTTTTGATAAGGTTAATCATTTTCACCAATTGGATTTCAAAAATATTTGATTCCAATTTTGGTAAATTACCTGAAAGTGTCAAAGAACACATATTTTTTGGAATTCTACCTAGCTACAATACTGTTAGGATTTATTTCCATTAGGGCAATCATTATCACCAATTGAATTTCAAAAATATTTGATTCCAAATTTGGTAAATTTCCTGAAAGTGTCAAAGACCACATATTTTTTGATTCTACCTAGCAACCATGCTGTTAGTGTTTGTTTCCATTAGGGCAATCATTTTCACCAATTGAATTTCAAAAATATTTGATTCCAATTTTGGTAAATTTCCTGAGAGTGTCAAAGACCACATATTTTTGGAATTCTACCTAGCAACCAAACTTTTAGCATGTGTTTTGATAAGATCAATCATTTTCACAAATTGGATTTCCAAAATAATTGATTCCAAATTTGGTAAATTTCCTGAAAGTGTCAAAGACCACATATTTTTTGA
>MJUU01047009.1:438771-483443 GCA_002080025.1 Modiolus philippinarum | reverse complement strand
ACTTAAGCAAAAAAACTTAACCTGGTCACTGGACCGCGAAATATAGGTCAAGGTCACATGATTTTGGGTCCGACAGATAGGGTTCGCCGTAAGCTACATATGGACCAAATATAAAGTTCCTACATCAATGGCTTCTGTATTAAAACTTGAGTTTACGCCGCCATATGGCAGACGGACATGTACTAACCAAGACCAAGCTATATACCAAATATCATTGACCTATGGCTTGTAGTTATTGAGAAACAAACTTAAGCAAAAAAACTTAACCTGGTCACTGGACCGTGAAATTGAGGTCAAGGTCAAAAGCCATATGGCAGACGGACATGTACTAACCAAGACCAAGCTATATACCAAATATCATTGACTTCTAGCTTCTAGTTATTGAGAAATGGACTTAAGCAAAAAAACTTAACCTGGTCACTGGACCGCGAAATATAGGTCAAGGTCACATGATTTTGGGTCCGACAGATAGGGTTCGCCGTAAGCTACATATGGACCAAATATAAAGTTCCTACATCAATGGCTTCTGTATTAAAACTTGAGTTTACGCCGCCGTCGCCGTCATACTTTGCACGCCTATGTCTCGCTTTCGCGACTTTCGTCGCGGGCGAGACAAAAACCTATAGCTGCCACTTACCATTTATTTGCATTTAAAAGATATACCCACTGTTAAAGTTTTATGTGGACAAATGGACAAACAAACATTGACAAACCAAAAGCTATCTTTGATTCACAGGGGCATAAAAAGTTCATCTTGTGGAGAATATATGGTGAATGAAATATGCAAAGGGTATATTTCAGATGATTTGCTTTCATACAAAAACTGTACCATATATATGCAAATGTGTGGAATAATAGTGTTGGACTTTGCATGTTGAGAGCATAGCTTTATTTTCAAAGCAAAAGAAGAGTGTCATATATTTTTAAAAGAATACCAAACAATTTCATGCTGTAGTTCATTAAATTTCAGAAATAAAAAAAAAAAATAATATTGGAAACTAAAGCGGGGACTTCACTTGGAAATGTTTCGACACACCACAAATAAAGTGACATCCCTTGTTAACTAATTTGAAAACTCCTCCTTTATTTCAAGAGTTACAACATTCTAGTTTTTTGGACAGTACTACTACTTACTTTGATCATGTAGTATAAATAGTTTTATTCCAGCCATCCAGCATGACTCATCAACCAGGCCTTTGAATTTTCTTCAAAATTTCAGAGCATGTAGATCTTGAAATGCTGAACATTTTTCAAATAAACACTTCACCTTTATCATGTGTTTATCTGTTACAGTTTTTGAAATAAAAAATGAAAAATGCATAAATTTTGAAAAATTTTCAGAAAAAGGGCTTATACTCTGCGACTGGTTTTCTGATTTTCTTCAAAACTGCAAAGCAGATAGATCTCGGCATTCTGAACAATTTTACTCCATGTCAGATCTTTTTTATATCTGCGACGGTTTCAAGTTATTTTCCAACAACATATAAGCTACATACCTTGATGATGACCCAGGCCAAGTTTGGATAGAATTGGCCCAAGGTTTCAGAGGAGATTTTTTGTAGATTTTTGGAAAAAAAAGTTTTCAATGGATCGACAGACCGAAGGACAATGGACATACAATGAACGGACAATGGACACCAATTGATGCCAAAAGCTCACCCTGGCATAGCAAGGTGAGCTAAAAAAGACAATTTACTGTGTAAATCAAATCAAATGAAGGGCACTTTCATGTGTAAATAGCATTTTTAATTTGCCTACTCATTATACTGGACTAATTAAAGGTTTACATGCTTATTACACAAATACAGATACAAAGAAAGGTATATTAAAACTTTATAGATATTTAACCACAAAAAGAGAAATACATTTGTATACAACTAAATGTATATCAGTTAAGTAACTGTCATGAAATGCATCAAAGGTAACTAAGGCCCTATCAAGTTAACTTGTAGATTCTCATCCACCTGACACAAAAAATCTGGGGTGGGTTGGAGGGTTTTCTTTTATTATTTTTTTTACTGATTTTCACTAAAATTGATAGGAATTTTAAGAAAATTTCTGAATAATTGAAAAAACAAGAGCTGTAGCCGAATGGCAGCCAAATATACCCCCCGCTAATTGAACCCTGAATCTATATGGTTAGTGCAAATTTAAGTTGGTGTGGACACAATACAGGTGTGGACACAGTACAAGTGTGGACACAATACAAGTATGGACACAATGATATAATCTTCAAGAAAGAACTTTTCACAAGGATTCCAATGAAAATACTCTGTCTAAATCAGACAAATATGAAATTCCCCCTTTTTAAGCCTATTTGACATTTTAAACAAAAATCATTAGCATTAGAAAAATTTCATTACAACACTTTGAAAATAACTTTTCAAGAGGATAACAATTAAAAAAGTGTGTCTCTCCAACAGTTTGACTTCACAATATCTATGTTGAAATTTTTTTCTTGGAAAAAAAAAGATAATTGCTGGAGAAATCAAGAAAAGTCAAAGTCGAATTATCTCCCCTTCCTGATTTCAAACAATAATCATATTCCTTCATGCACATCTACATATAGTGTCCTTCCTTTGTGTAAAGTTTCATCAAAATCCTTCAAGTGGTTTAAGAGGAGTTGCGCTTACGAGGTACACAATGGGGTGGGAGGGGATAAGAATCTATTAATTAATTTGATGTGACCTAACTGTGATGTTTTTAACATCTTTGCTAAGTACTGTATTATATATTAATATTCTATACATAAGCAGACTAAAAAACTATAATCATTTATTTTTTAAGTTCAACAAAACAAATAAAAAGCTTAGTTAATCATCATGATCATGATGATCATTTAAGTTCAACAAAACAAAAAAGTATTGTGAAAATTTCTACAGCTATTATTTCGGACAATATTTAAAAAAAAAATGCAAAATATTGTAGTAAATTCAGGTAGTTCAGGGCAAAAAGAAAAATATTGTAGCATTATTTATAAAACGGAGAATTATATTCAAGGGAGGTAATAAATGAAGTTTATAGAAATGGTCATATACTAGTATGTTTACAATTGTTGATCATGTTGATGGTGACTGATTATAAACAACACATGTGAAATGACTGTCCCAATCAACCCAAATAAATAAGTCAGTCTTATCAATCCTGTGTTGATTGACATAAAATCAATAACCGGACATCCAAGGGTGTCTTGAGATTAGTCGCCAACATGGCTGACTGTTAATATAGGAGTTTCCGCGGATCCAATTAGTGACGTCACAAAATCTAATTTAAATATGCAAATTAGCATTTTTGGTTGGCAAAGCCAAAGAATAATCACTACTGGTATATAGCATTGGGATAGAATTTTTAATCTTTGATAACTTTTTTATTATATGCACGATTTTGGATCTGTAAAATGCATATTAATCTTTGAGATATTTGTATTTTTTCTACCGATTTACTTTTTAATAAAAATAGACAAATATTTTTTCATGTAAATTTCAAAAATGTGAAAGTTTCGAAAAAATTATATGGTTTACAAAATACGCTAATTCTATATATATTAAAAATAAAAAGCTGAAAATTTTTACATCCTGTAAAAGTGTAAACATTCCATAATCATGATAATTGAGATCAAAAAGAATTATCCAATTATCTTAAATAGCAAATTCTCACCAGTTAATTGAAAATGACATTTTTATTACCCTAATCAGCGACTACGATTTCTTGCCAACCATAGGTAATTTTTCAAGCTTGTGACGTCACGGCGGAAACTCCTATATATATATTTATATATAGAAAAAAGAAGGGAAACGGGGAATGTGTCAAAGAGACAACGACCCAAAGGGGAGTAATAACATATTTCTACTGGTATTATCCCTGCTTGGCTCTGGCCTGACCGTTGAAAATTAGAGCTGAGTATCGTGAGGAATCTCACGATACGATACGTATCCTGATATCTGCATGTGATACGATACTACATTGTATCACGATATAATGGTATTGTAAATCTTGTTTTCTTGACATAAATTCAGCAGATATCAAGACTACATTGTATGAATTGCATTGTACAATTGTTTTAATATTTGAGCCATGTATCTGTCACAATTGTAATTAAATATGAGCAGTCAAGTACCTAACCTGTATGAGTTATTACAGAAAAATAACATGCATGTGTTATTACTAAGAGAAAAAATTGATAACATATGTATGTTACATGCTTCAAATAGGCATTATGCAGTCATAGTTTTGTTATAAATGTATACCATTTTATTATTACCATTATTGTCTATCAGCATGTTAGGAGTTAAAATCATAGGACTTCTCATAGTTTGCCAATATTGCAAAATATACATATGTTATTACAGGAAAAGTATGCCTATAATAATAGAAGGGTGTTATTACAGCTACTCTGCATCACTTAAAAGTGTTTTCCTCAGACCAGAATAATGCCTAATCAAATTACATTTTTATTTATAGTAATGTATGAAAATCAAAGCATATCAATAGGTTCTGCGCAAGTTTCTTAGTAATTCCCAAGTGTCTAATAAACTAATAAATATTTAAGTCATATGCCTGTAATAACTAAGCATTGTTATTACAACTAAAGTTATATCATTTTAGAGCCTGTTCTCATTGATTAACCATGGTTCATCAAAAATGTTTTAACTTAATTGAAAACTGATTTATCCAGGCTAAATAATTAGTTTCTGCGCAAAGGTCTAAGCAATTCCCAAGTGACCAAAAAAGGCAATATATTTTAGGTTGCTACATACATATGTTATTACAGAATTAGGAATAAAGAGCAGATAACTCAAAACAACATCTGTAATAACACATGCATGTTATTATTCTGTTATAACTCATACAGGTTAGGTACTTGACTGATGAGTAATTATATCAATTTTTAAGCCGTGGGAGCATTCACAATGACAATTTAGTTTACATCTAGGAGTTCCGCCATATTGGGGCCAATAAAACACAGATCGGATTGGTGTGGTTGTATAAAACAAAACTGTTTTCGGTATCGCGATTTCCGACCAACGATACGATACGGGAATCACTATCACTTTGGATCGATATAATCGATTCATCAATGAATCGTTACCCCTCTATTGAAAATTAATGGTAATATTATTATACATATATATGCTCTTGTGTTCCTTGTCTAATTTTGTTTATATATGTACATGTACCTGAAATGAAATTAAGATAATCTTTGTATGAAATTTATATGCCCCTTGTGGGACCATTAATTGGAATAAACAATCTCTTAATCTGTACATGTATAATAATTTCAGTTTGACAAAATACTATAGTGGGAGATTGTGCAGGAGAAATTAGAGCAAAATGCTTTTTGGTGCCACAACAAAAAGGACACTGGTGTCAAGAAATAAGGGAAGGCATTGGGCAGGAAGTTTTATAGAACTTTTCACGCTAACTGCGGGGTAGTCAATGAGCACACTCAGTAAAAACTCTGGATGGAAAATTCTTTTGTTCTACCCCAAGCCCCACCTTCTGGATATTTACATAACACATGGTCACTGGCTGGCCTGCAGTGAAAAGGTCTATTGCTACCAAAACTCTGTTTACTACATGTAAGTGTGCCCTGAATTATTTCTCAATTTCATTTTTTTAGGCAATTTAGACTTTTAGCATGTTCAGTGTTTATTTTGGGAAAGTAAATTTTTAGTGTTTATTTTGGGAAAGTGAATTTTCATCATTATGTCCATGATATTTAGATATAATTCGTAAAAAGAATATTATGGGTGTGTATTGTATTTACCCATCTATTTCTTTTATAAGATAAACACAATCCCACACCAAGTAGAATAGAGAGAGAAGCATGATAATAACACCCATAAACACATTAAATCCACAGGCACTGTCCGGCCCCCATCTGATATTTATAAATTCTTCAGTTTTGTTGTCAATTTTCCCATCAGCATACAGTAGACAGTGTCCATTGAACTCCTTCATATTTGCAGCGATTGGAATAAAAATAAAGAATGACACTATAAACGACACTAAGAAAGCTATCACTTGTGTTAATAAGAGTATGTTTCCTAGCCCCATTTTGCAAAATACTCATAAAAAGTCTTAAAAACTCTTTTGGCCTTTGGTAGATCATCAAAACCAAAGTCACATGACACATAAGAGCTCTACTTCCGGTCTAGAAAAAATGTCCAGCGGTGATGCAGATACCACAGAAAACAAAGGGGAATCCAATCCTGGTACATCGAACATTTATTGTTTTTTTAAGACTAAACACATACGATAATTTACATTTATCTTTTGTGGTGCAAGCACCGATGTTTTTTGTTCACTCCCCTTTCAAACTGATAAACAAATAACTCCCAGTAGTGGTGCACGTCTGCATTGACTTTACGTCATTGCTTTATAGTGTCAGTTTATGATGTAATTATGTATTGTATTAGCTTGCACTTACTCTATCGTTTGAGATTTTAAATCACCCTCATTTGGACGATTTACAGACCTGTCCACAGTCACAGGGGTTTGTTACGAAAAAAAAAATAAACACATGATAAAGCTCCAACCCACAGAAAAAATCAATTTTGATATCATCCGGCCTTACAACAGTCAGGCCCTACGCCAGTCCGGCCTTATGACAATCTGGCCTTGGTCTATCCGTCCCTGTACTGTTGTTTAGTTTGGTTTGGTCATGATATCGGAGATAGAAAGTCACATCATTTATTGTTCAGACTTGTATAGACGCTGTTAAACATGCATTTGACGTAAAATTGTTTCAAAATATGTGCATGTATTTCGGTTTATGGACCTCCAAATGTTTTGATTTTATCTGTACTGAAGAGACATAAGTTGTCAAGATGTGCATATGCAGACACAAATTTGGTATTTTGATATAGGAATGAAGGAGTTTAACCATTTTACAGGGGGGAATAAATGCTTAACTGCGTACCAAGTTTATTTCTTTTTGAAATGTTAGAAAAACCTTTAAGAAATAATTGCAGAATATAGAAAGAACAAAACACAGGTAGATTAAATAAATCAGAGTCCAGATGCATGGCAAATACATGGGTTGCACATCTTTTCCAATCCGGATTTGACTCGTCATTTAAACGAGGTCATCTGGGGTCAATCGGAGGAAAAATGACATCATCCAACGTTGGAGCAAGGGACTGATATTTTCTACCAACGAATCTTACGTTGTTATTCAACATATGGGTAAAAACTCGTTTTCAACTAACAAAGAAATCCACGAGGAACATTTCCAACCCACAAAAAACGAAACTTGAAAGGAAATGAAGAAATTACTATCTTCGTCTATTAGCGTCTTGGAACCAGTTTTGTACCAGAATACTCCGTGTTTTGCTAAAATAATGAGCGATCCCGCAAATGCGCAATCGGTGTATATGAGAACACCAGAAATAAAAGACCAAATCAGAGACATATAGATACATGTATCTATATGTCTCTGACCAAATTCTTGATACACAAACATCAAAAATATAATGCTAAAACTTCAGCACACGAGTTTGTTTTCAACCTTCCAAGGTATAAAAATGGCATATGAAGTTGACTAATTATTGCAAATAATACAAAATACTGCAACACAATGCAAGTCATATAAATTAAAACAATTACATTGTGCAAAATATTAAAAATCAAAATCAAACGTAAAAAAAAGATTAACAACCAAAAAAATTTAAAAACACAACCCCCCCCCCCCNAAAAAAAAACCAAAAAACAAAAAAGAAAAAAAAAGAAAAGTAAAAAAAAAACAAATTAATAAAATTAATTATTATAATGTATATGTGCAACTTCTCATACAGAATTATCGCGGAAAACAGCAGTAAAAAATATCGTAAAGCTGGATCAACTTTAAAGACAGGGCCGGATTTGTCGTAAGGCCGGAACGTCTTGTTACCAAAAAATCGGTGGGTTGGAGCTTTATTTTTTTTTGTAACAAACCCCTGTGACCTGTCAAGTTTTGAAAATTGTCTCGCGTGAGATTGCCAAAATCGTCAAAAAGATCAAAGGAAATTTGCCCCCTATTTGCAAAAGCTTTGTGTAGTTCTGCTAGGTAGTTTTAGGGAGCAGGGTGGCCGAGTGGTTAAGGCGCTGGACTTTAGATCATGAGGCCTGACTCAGCTGTGAAGGTTCGATCCTCACATGTGTCCTTGGTTCCAGGTACCTACCCTAGCTCGAGGGTTTCACCGAATTTTCACAAATATCGGGCTTTCCTCCCTCACAAAATCTGGCGACCGTGCGAGAACAGCATCAGTGCTATCAGGTCGAAAAAATCTCGCCATTGGTTAAAAAGCTCATATAGAGCTTATGTTAATTGTTGTGTTCACCGATGTTAAATAAAACTTACCTTTACCTATTTTATCTTACTTCTACTACCTAAACAACCATTGTAGTCATCACCACTGGCAATGCGTTGTGAGTTCGAGCCACAGGCACTTGTTTCAGTAAAAAAAAAATATTTCAGGCGCACAAAAAACTTCTGTCGCACTTTTCTCAGGAACCATGTCCATGTATCCAAGCCTTCTGCAATTTGGCATGGGTTATCATAATGGGGACCTATACAGTGTAAAAGAGGTTTGAATCTCTTGCATGCCAACTTCCTGTTTGACGGAACTTAGAAATTTTCAAATCTATCACGTTTTTCTCAGGTACCACAAATCCCAGCCTTCTGCAATTCAATATGGAGTATCAGAATGGGGACCTATACCGTGTAACAGAGTTTGGAATATCTCCCATGCCCACTTCCCGTTTGACAGAACTTGGAATATTTTTTGCTTATCAGGGTCACAAAAAATTTCTGTCACAGTTTTCTCAGGAACCACATATCCCAGCTTTCTGAAATTCATCATGGAGTATCAGTATGGGGACCTATACTGTGTAATAGAGTTATGGATCTCTTGCATGCCCACTTCCTGTTTGACTGAACTTACATGTAGTATATTTTTGCCGATGGGCGTCACAAAATTTTTCTGTCACATTTTTCTCAGGAACCACATATCCCAGCTTTCTGAAATTAAGCATGAAGTGTCAGTATGAGGACCTTTACTGTGTAATAGAGTTTTGGATCTCTCATATGCCCACTTCCTGTTTGATGGAACTTAAAATATTTTTCAAGTCTTGAAAATTTCTGTTACATTTTTCTCAGGAACCATTCCTGCCTTCTGCAATTTGGCATGGAGTATCAGTATGGGGACCTCAGTGTTTTTTCTCACCTTTTTGGGACTGGGTCCGGGTCCCTTCGAATTGGGAAAATAACGCAAAAATTTCTCCATTTGGGAAAATACAAAAATGCATTATCTATAGTATTCTATGGACTTTTATAAACCTGTTACCCATTATTCTTACTTTTAAAAAGAGAGTGGTGAAGGCTCGAGGGTGCAGGGTTATTTCCGTGAACATTTGGGCCTTTAGATTCAGGGAGACATTTAAGACTATCTCTGGGGGTCACTAATTGCAGTGCTTCATGAAAATGTATAAAATGCAACTTGAGAGCCAAATTCTCGTGTTATATATATAACCTTTTATTTCCTGTATTTGTACAAGGTAACAGGCCGTGACAATGACATTTTATTTCTCGTAAATCCTTGCATTGTGAGAACGCTAATAATTTAACAATCTTGATTTCTCGGCCTCAGTAGTGCCTATCGTCAGGTTCTTAATCTTCATAATTACTGTTGTCTATCAGGGATGAAAATTTGAAATATTTGCAACATGGCCAGCTGGGCCCTAGAAAATAGAATTCAGTAGCCCAGTCAATTTTTTACTAGCCCAGTACTATATTGTCAACCAAAATTGCAGGATATTTCAGTAGCCACCTGGGCTACTTGTTTTCAAATTTTAGTAGCCCAGGTAAATTTTTAGGGGCCTTGGGCTACTGGGCCCCTGGTAATTTGCATCCCTGTCTATGAAAAAGCAGTCTAGAGACATGGCTTGGTTCACCGATTTAGTTTCCGATGTCATGCTTGTTTTGACACATATGATCTTGACCTTTTAACAAGACCTGGATATTACCTACGAAATTAACAACATTTGATTGGTTAGAAAAAATATCACTATGATTATTGCTATATTTAGCGTAGGGAAAATATGTGTAATGCGAAGGAACTCGCGAGTATTTCAAACACATTTTAGTTCATGAGTTGAACATAAAAAATGCCTATTTCCAGTATTTATGTTGGTTAAATTTCTATCAAATCCCTGGCACTGCAGGATTGGAAAAATTAAACATTATTTTGGGAAAAAATAAATAATTTTTGCATTGGGTGTGGGTCCGATATTCGGAAAAAAAGTTTTGGATCTCTCAGATGCTCACTTCCTGTTTGATGGAACTTGGAATATTTTTTTCGAGTCTTGAAAATTTCTGTCATGTTTTTCTCAGGAACCACATATTCCTACCTTCTGCAATTGGGCATGGAGCATCAGTATGGGGACCTATACTGTGTAAGAGGGTCGAGGATCTCTTGCATGTACACTTTGTGTTTGACGGAACTTAAAATATCTTTTTGCGTTATTACGCAGGCGACACATGTCTTCCTTGGAAGACTTACAACTAAGTTTTAAAGTTCAACAAAACCAAAAAAATATTGTGAAAATGTACAAAGACATTGTTTCAGAGAATTTGCAAATTATTCAAATTAATCGGGGTATTTCAGTGTGAGCACAAAAACCTTAGGAAATTATTTTACATGTTTAAGAGAAGGAAAATCATACAAGGGCGGTAATAAGGGGCCTTTATAAGAATGGTCATATCAAAATAACTTTGTTGATTCCTGATAATTATTTTCACTGCTGATTGATTGCTATATAAACAACACCTTTCCTCATTACTGCCCAAATCAGCAATAATTAATCAAGTCTAATTAACATGTTTACTTGTAAATTAGTGTTACCTGTGATGATTGATTCGCAAAAACAGGAAATTTGTGTCTCCCGGCCAGGAGACCATCTCATTGCAGGAAAAGATCTGTTTTGTGCCAAATTGCAGAAGTCTCCAGCTAAAATAGGATGGTTAACATGTATGTATTGCAACTGATTTAGAATTTCTGATGCCAACTGGTAACTCATTCCATAATTCGGACCAATAGTACTTAAAATGATTTGTTCTTGTTGAAAGGAACAACATACAACGTACTGAATGACCTGAGTGTAAGCTTTGATACTTGAGGAGACAATGAATTAACTAAATAAGAGGGTACCTTACCAATAGAACAATTATACATGTACAATAATATCTTATATATGATAAGAGAATTTTCTGGAAGCCAATGTAAATCATATAAAGCTTGTTTAGAACTCATATACTTTGTCAATTTAACACAGGTTTTGTGCACATTTTTTGAATGTGTTGAAGTTTATACAGTTCATTTTGAGAAATGACATAAAATAACATTGCAATAATCTAATATTTACAGGAGATTTTAATTTTTCTAATATCAAAGTTATCTCCAACTTACAATTTACAGATACCAAACCAGTAGAAGATAACACTACACTAGGGAAATACTGGAAAGCTGTTAAAGATAATGTATCAGACTTTACAGGATGGACATACTTACTTCAATATGTTGAACAAGAGGTTTGATTATCTACATGTATATTCTGTATAACAACATACCCTAAGTAATCAGATTGTTTCAGTCCTGGGAATAATGGAAACAAAATTATGTTCCTGTATTTTTCAACACACCTTCCTAGCTGAAAGTGAGGATTTACATTATTTGATGTCTTTTGTCATAGTTTGTCATTATTGAAAAAAATCTCTCTCTGTTGAATCCTATTCGCAAATTGGATTCTTAATTTATTTGAGTTATGCTAAACATAACTGCTGTTGCCAAATGTAGCACAGGAATTAATTGCATGGTGTGCCTAGACAAAATATATTTAAAATATGACACTTGGAAAAAATGCCAGCACGATTAGATAGGCATCTGAATTTATAGAAAATTCCTCTGCTGCTTACAATTCTTTACCAATGACTGACCATTTGCTAAAAACTTGTAAAGTAGTTTTACATGATTATAGATTGAGTTACAGAGTATCCAATACAGCTAAATAACTGGACATGAATTCTCCTATAACATGTCTAATAAACTTTCTCTGCAAGAAATTGACAAATTTATCTCATGGGTTACCTTCCAGGTAACAAATCTGTAAGCTTCCAGATAGAAACAAGAATCTTACAGTGAAAGGATATTATTCTCAACATGCTCAACACATAATGTAATGATTTATGAATGAGCAAGCTAAGGATGCACAACTGATTGCTTGTCTTCAACTAGTATCACTTCATAGAAACCTTTTTCAACTTACAATTTTTGTTGACATTTTATTTCTCATAACTGATAACTTGCATGTTAACAGTATACCAACAGAAATTAGATTAACTGCTGAATCTCTTGCAATTTTCTGCCATCAAGTAAAATTAAGGACAGATTAATGATATAGTTTATCGTGTTTATGGTTTAACAAGTTTGAAATAGAAGCTTAGGTTCTGGAATTAAATGATGTACAGTACAAGTACATATTTTGCATTACACATCATGAAAGGGTATGGTAATGCTGCTTTTTGTCATCTTCATGTGTTCAAGTAAAATCAGATTTTTATTATAATAATATACATATGTCATTACTTGTTTTTCAGAACAAACTTGATGATGCCCGTGAGGCTTATGGGGCATTTTTCAGCCACTATCCATACTGCTATGGTTATTGGAAGAAACAAGCAGACATGGAAAAACGTCATGGATTTATTGAGAAAGCTATAGAGGTAAGAGAATTTAACATACTATCAACCAACAAGTGGAAATCGTATATTTTACCATTATATTCTATCATAGGACAACGATTCCATACCCAAAAGTGTACAAATACTCATGATACGTGTATTGAAAGTCATTTCTTTATATAGGATTATGTTTAAAAAACTAATATTTTATGGTATAGAAATAAAATAATAAACAAGTTCTATTTACAATGGTTGTTCAAATTTATAGGTCTTGTATGAGTAATATTATTGACGGTATGAATGTAAGTTGTACATCCTCTTTCTAGTCTTTGAACTTGTACAACCAAAGCAGGGAGAAAAGTTTAATTTAGCACTCAAAACACCAAAAATGTTTTAT
Source organism: Modiolus philippinarum (assembly GCA_002080025.1). Lineage (NCBI taxonomy): Eukaryota > Metazoa > Mollusca > Bivalvia > Mytilida > Modiolidae > Modiolus > Modiolus philippinarum. Next base: position 470,328 of record MJUU01047009.1, on the reverse strand, counting down.
CAGAACCATTAAAACAAAATAATTAGGTCAATAGGTGTATTGAAAAAATAGGTGTACTATTTCAACGGACACTGCTGAATACACACTTATTCCAGCGACAATGGAACCCTATATCTTCAGTGGTCGCGTTAACATGAAAATCCGCGTTTTTCACGCAAAAAAATCAGAATTCACACGAATTTTTACATCTCTGCGTTTTCAACAGGCAAAGAAATGCCTTGTCCGCCGAGTGGAAGTATTTTTTTTACCAAAATTTATCCTCATAATTCAGGAATTTTTTTCCTTTCCTCTGGATGGTGATAATTCCAAAAACTTTCTGGTTGATAAAATCACGGTACCACTCTTACAATTTAGTCCGCATTGCATCAAAGCCATCCCAAAAAGTTCTTAAATTTCTAAAAATATCGACTATCAAAATGAGGGACAATTTCAAAGTACTATGATGGCATTCAAATCTCATATCTGCCAAAAAATCGAAGAATTTTACTTTGAGAAAAGTGGGATAAACCTCGAATGATGATAAATTAAAAAATTGGATTTTCTTTTGATCTAGCTTACGGTAGTTTGCCGATTTGACTTCTTTTAAGATATGCAAGTCCAGTCTGTTTAAGGCCATTCTGAAATAGCCCCTCATAATGTCGTCCAATCAGAATACGGAATTTAGTACATGACCTTGAGCTTCACATTTCAGGATAAAAATAAAATTAGTGCACAAATGTTTTTCGTGACCATGCATTGCAATTTGTCTGTAAATTGTTCTCTGTAGGCATTAAGCATCTACACATTGGTGTTAACGTTTTATTGTCCAGGAAATTCTGTCCAGTGTACTGTTCTGCTCTTTTATTTATGTTTAACCCTTGCACCCAAACTTTTTAATGTTGCACGCAAAATTTGGGAACCTTTGCGTTTTTTTCACGCATAAAAATTAAAGCTACCACAACCACTGATCTTGCACAAAGGCAAGGATAATGGGTAGTAAATTTTTAATAGGGTCTGTAAGTCTCGTCATATGACACCGAGAAATCACGATAAAATTCAAATTTGAAAATGTTTCCTGCCAAAATATGACGTTGTGTGATCATGACGTCCTAATTGTTTGCTTGAAATGTCACATTTTTCTGTTAAAAATGCAACTTCCAGGTACAAATAATATACCCGGAAGTCCTAAAATTGGACGAGACTTACAGACCCTATTGAAAAAGTAAATTCCCATTCAAGTACACAGATAATTGGATGGCAAAACTTAATATGCCATGGATATTTAAGCTGAACTTTGTTTTTCAAAATTAAGGTTGATATAGTTTAGGCCATTGTAAATGAATTTCTAGATTCTTATGCATTCGGTTTATTTGCTTACCTGAATTTTGTGGTCATTTTCTTAAAAATTTATATTGCAGCTATGTCAGGAAATTTAACTAGCCAGTCGTTCAAAATTTACAACATTTTACTATAATTGATAAAAAATTTTAAAAAGATCCGTCTATCCATCCTTAGTTTTCTTAATGGGCTGCATGAGAAGTTAGGAAATAGGTTAATCCACAGATCTTTTGCAACAATTAAGAGATATTCATATAGAATTGAGATAACAAATGACCACACCTGCTCTTTTAAACTACATGTAGAAACCATTTTCTCCTGCCTCAGACAAGGAATGTTTTGATTTTATCTATCTTGCACAGGGGAGTGACTGGATTGAGCATTATAGTCATTACTTGTGAAGTTTCACAGCATCTTGCGCAAGATGATGTCAAACAACCCTTCACAACATGTTTTTAGAAAGATTTCAGACTTTCACTTAAATACATGTATTTTGTACAATCATGATAGACATGGGTTTTTGTGTTTATACATCCTTGTTGAAACAACGGCAGTAGAATACCGAAGGAACAAGGGAAGCGATGACTACAAAAATCGAAGTCCAAAGACATGGCAGAAACGGTAACAGATAAAAACAAAGACAAAACAAGGACGTGAGACAGCTACAATGCACGGAAATAAAAAGATAACATTAAGAACTAAGGCACTCATAGTGTGAACTCCCATGAAAACCGGGAGTGACATCAGGTGCTCCGGAAGGGTAAGCATGTCCTGCTCCGCTAGCGGCACCCGTCACACTATCAGTGAGTCAATCCGGGGTTGAGTCAAATCCGGTTATGTCAAATCACTGAAAGTGTGAAATTTAGCTGAAAATGTCCGTTTTCATTTGGGACACAGACACGTCATATCTGTCAATGATGTCATGGTGACGGCCATAGAATTTCTGAAGGGATGAAAGTAACAAAGGCTGAACAAATCCCTGACTAAGCAGCTTTTGGGACAGTGTTTTTGCTCTAACTAAAAAGTCACAGTATAAACTGCATGCACGACAGTAACGAATCAACTGTGAAATGTACACTCCATAGGCTGGAGAGGCAGGTATATTGCTGCTCAGAAAGGGAAAGTTCACAATTGGGAAGTTAAAATCATCACGTTTGTCATACAGCTTAGATTTCAAACGTCCCTTTTCGTCAATGTAAATTAAAAGATCTAAATACGAAGCTGAAGTAGGTGTATCGGTAGTCTCTTTAATTTCAAGCTCATTGGGATAGATCTGGTGTAAATATTCCTTGAATTTTGGATTATTAAGAGAAAGTACATTGTTCGGTAGTCTCTTTAATTTCAAGCTCATTGGGATAGATCTGGTGTAAATATTCCTTGAATTTTGGATTGTTAAGAGAAAGTACATTGTTGAAGTGAGTCTAGAATTAAACTTGATGCATTAAAAAAAAATCCAATGAAATATAAATGAAGTACTACAAGGTATGAGGAAAGCTCATTGTTGAAGGCCTCATGATTTCAAGATGAAGAACAACAATATCATGCCTATTGCTTGGTTGTACAATGTTTGTCTCATGTGCAATTAATCTATATCCTTTCATTGTTTTTTTTTAAATATTGTGAAATTTTCAGTTATACAATGTAGTAGATAAAATTTTGGCTCCAATCAACATAAATAGAAAAATTTGAATCAAGCATATACATTTTGTACTGTGAAAGTACTAAGTACTATTGTTCATGGGGTTCCAATTTTTTGGGATTTCCTGGTTTGCTTAGACCACAAAATTAAGTTGCCAATGAAATGCATATTTTTATAGAGTTTTATAGTACATAAAATTTGAAACAAGGAATTAGAAAAATAGTGATATTTGTGAAAACCACAAAAATTGATGTTCACAAATAAAAGTATTTTCACAGTAGTACATTTTCATGTATTTCACATACATAAGTATATAGGTACCCAAAAATAAAGACAGATATTGGGCAAATGCAAAGTTCGTATACAATGCTTTTCAGCCATTTCAATACCATGTTTTCTATAGGAACATAGGTATAAAGTGGGGTGGATGTTTTCTCTCATTACGATGTCAAATGGATTCAGGAAATCAATAAAAATTGATAAGTGATTCAATTACTGTAAGCCAATATATATTCGTGAATACTTCATTTCATATTATGTCCCTCCTTGTAAATTTTGTCGATGTCTATTTCTGCTGATGCATTTGTGTAAGAATCAGAAATATATTGACTGTATATTTTTGGGATAGTTCCGTGCTCGCTAAGATCATGAAAATAAATGGCTCATGAAAATAAGCTTTTATAAATCTGTAAAATTGTTTTGCATCAAATGCCCAAAAGTTACAAAACTTAACTCTAAACATATCCTTAGGGTATATTGATATTACCAATATTGAAATATTTGTTTCAAAACCTCATGTTAGAAGGGGATAATGGGGAGCTCTTTAAATACATTTCTCCTTGGAGTATTTAGCTATTGTACATGTTGTATGTTGAAAAAGTCATTTATCTGAAAGGATTCATGTCAAAATACACCATTTTCCATGTTTTCCACTTGACATATATTCAGAGATTCATTAATAAGAATACTGAAGCGGAGGATTTCCCTTTGAATCTTAACCGCTATAAAAGCTAAAACTGAGCCACATGCACAGTATATAAATACTAACAATATAGCTTTTTTCAGTTTTGTGTTATAATTACATTTCACATATTTACAACAAATGTTTTGCTTCTCTTGTCAGTTATGTGGAACCAGCAGTATGAGTGAACTGTATAACATTATAGTTATTTTACAGAGATCACTATATTTTATTTCGGTGATGTTTTCCGAAAAAATATATCAACATGTATTAGTTTAAATGAGAAGATATAATTCATTTCTTCGTAGTTGCAACCTGTATTAGGAGCTGACCGAACCTTTGGACTTGGATAAAGAAGATGGATTGTCCACAAACACATTGATAGACTCATCCAGTGAATGGTAATATCGCGCTCGGTCGTCATTTCATTGTCGTATATTGAAGTATATATTATTATCATTATGTGCATCTGCGGTTCAATATCAGTGTCTAATTAATACTATTTATAGTAACGCTTTTGTTGACAAATTATTTTGTTGTATGTTGTAGGTATATGAGACAGGAGTAAAAGCTATACCTGTATGTGTAGAATTGTGGTTACATTACATTTCCTTCTATATTACAAATTATCCAGATAAGGAGGATGAAATCAAAAAGTAAGATATGTTATCACGGACTGGCTTATAATATAAGATACAAATAAGAATTTGCAAATGCATAATTTGAATTTCAAAAAAAACACATTTCATACAGTTAGCACATTTAGAGCTATTTTCCTAGACCATGTTGAATAAGTTTTGCATTCCCAATGAACTTCCAGTTTACAAATTTCACAATCATATCTCAAATTTACCAGTCTCAGGCTAGAAGACCATTGACATTGTCAAAACCTGATATCGAAATGTAGTGGTATTTGAAGAAAGAAGTCTTTGGCCATAGGCAAATTGGAGCAAAAAACTGTCAACAGGGAAAAAAATTAAATTCCCATTCAGATAAACAGATCTATTTTTTTCAAATCATTGAGGAAACTGCTGAAAATGACCCATACCGTAGTTTAAAATTTCTTTCCATTCACTTTACATGTTTTGTAAGATTAGCCATGAGTGATGATCATGATGATAGATAATACATTGTATTTACAGGCTTTATGAAAGAGCAATCAAAGCTGCTGGAACTGATTTTAGATCTGATAAATTGTGGGACTCGTACATATCATGGGAAAAAGATCTTGCAAACATTACAAGTTTACATGATAGAGTATTGACCATTCCTACACAGTTGTATAGTCATCATTTTGAAAGGTAACAGTATAGAATTATTGAATGATACAGCCATGAAAAAGAACAATAAATAAATCAATTTCAAGATGCTGGCTAGCAAATGTTCGTCTGATAATTCCTCCTCATCAATGAAAAAATGTGAAATGGGTTGAATTACAGGATGGACAGTTTTGCCAGACTATACTGTAGTAAACATCTGTCACTAAAGCAACTACTACTATTGAAGATTTAAGGTAGATAGACACAGTTGCCCTGCGCAATTCAATCGCGCATTAGAAAAATAAAGAGTCAGATAAGGGGAAGGTTTGTTTTTCAGGCCGGAACAGGAATTTGACGGCTTTCCTTTGTGACGTCATAATTGAATGACAGATTTGAAACGTCATATTTCGTTTACTTTGCCGTGAATTAACTCCCTTTTCCCGTAATAATGTTTACTCCGAAAACTTTGTAAAATATCTCTGTTAAAAGCATGGTGACACATACAATTTTTCATTGTTACCAATAAATTACATCACAAGCTATCTTTTCACAAAAAATCATCAAATTCTCATGGATAAAAAGTTCATTTCTATTAAGCCAAAAATTGTCTTTCCAAATTTTCCCTGTGCATTCTATGTATATTTAGGTGAAAAAATGGCTAAAAATGAGCAAAATTTGATCTCAATCATAGAAAAATCAAGCATGGTGACCCATACTTTTTATTACAGATTTCGAGTATGTAGGATTTGTTCTTCAATTGTGCCAACTTGCAACAAAATCTCATGGATATGAATATTACTGTCTATCTACCTTAATCAGACAGCAATATGAGCTCTTTTCCTAGTCTGTTGAAAGGAAAGGAGAAAAATATCAAATAGCAGTTATTAGCTCCAAATTAGCAAAATTTACAATCCAGTTGCATGTCGATCTTTATTTATATGGTCCACTATTTAATGTATTTCCTCTATAGAGCTTCACCAGTTGTCCATTAACATGTCAATAATTGACATATGGCATATATGTAAAATCACTCTTGAAAAAGATGACAGGGTTATAGTTCTACTAACAATTTCCACATTTATAGTAAGTGGATATTTTGTTAACATGTGATAATGGTGACATGTATAATGAATCAGGAATTTGCAGTGTTTTCCCATCCTGTTTGTTATCCAGCAACACCAGTTATAGTACAAAATTGCCCCTTAGAAAAAAGCTAGGAGAGAATGTTTGCTTTGAGTGTTTCTAATTTTTACGCAGGTGTACATTTATAACAGTATTACTTGTATGTCAATCCATTTAATACACAGCTTTTGATATATTATTGATTTGTTATATTGGCTTTAAGTTGAACCTTGGTGAGTGAATTTGATTCTAATCAAATGATTGGTGGAAAAGTTATAGCTCATTTGCTTACATGGTATTTTGTTCAATCTTATTATGTCGCCCCAGACGTAGTCGGGACGACATATTGTTTTTCCTCCGTTTCTTATTATGTCGCCCCAGACGAAGTTGGGGAGACATATTGTTATTGTTCCGTTTCTTTGTTATTATTTTTTTTCTTTCTTTATTATTATTTTACTTCCCGGAATTTTGTCCGAGCCTTTACTCAAAGCTGCCTGAACCGAATCACTTGATACTTGGCACACAATTGGACCACCATGTGAAGTTGTGCATGACGGTGAAAAAAATTTTCAAAATGGCCGCCATTTTCAAGATGGCTGCCATTTTACGTTAAAAAATTGAGGATTCAATATCTCGGCAACTGCTTTGCAGAAACTTTTCATATTTTAGAGAAATGTTCATTAGGACGAGTGCAAGGAATCTTTGCGAAAAATTTTTTCAAAATGGCCGTCATTTCCAAGATGGCCGCCAAAATACGTACAAAATTTAACCATGTCCGATGTCAATGAAAATTGATTTCTAGGTAGATTTTGACACTGCAAACAAGATGCAATGGAAGAAAATTTCAAGATGGCCGACATTTTCAAGATGGCCGCCAAAATACGTCAATATTTCAACTTTGTCCGATTTCAGCTAAAATTGATTTCTAGGTAGATTTTGACGCTGCGAACTAGATGGAAGAATTGAATTGGCTGTCAGGGGCGACATCAGCTATTGCTTGCAATTGCCAATCTAGTTATTATTATTATTATTATTCTTATTATTATTCTTTATTATTCCAGCCAAAGTTTGTCCGGTCAATTACTCAGCGATGCATGATCAGAAGTTCATGAAACTTGACATAAAGTTGGATCACCATATGAAGATGTGCGTTTTTATATATTTTTTTTTTTCAAAATGGCCGCTATTTCCAAGATGGCCTCCAAAATACGTCAAAATTTCAAAATTGTCGGATTTCAACGAAAATTGATTTCTAGGTAGATTTTGACACTGCGAACAAAGATGGGAGTATCGAATTGGCTGCCAGGGGCGACATCAGCTATTGCTTGCAATTGCAAATCTAGTTTGTTTTTGTTGTTTCTGTTTTAGTTTTAAACACCATGTGGAAACACATCATCCAAAAGAAATTCTGTCACTGGATGATTTTCTGAAACTTAGAAAAGAAATAGTGAACAAATCGACATCACCGACCGATGATGATGACCAGGGAATAGACGATGGGCCACCAATGTTTATTGGTCCTCCAGGATTAGAAGTACCTCCAGGGATGGAAGATACAGAAGGAGGCAAGGTACTGTTAACTCCATAATCAGGATCAAATCATGATGGTCAGGTCCTGAATAATCCAGATAAACATTGTACACAACTTGCAAACATGTCTTTTTTAGCAACAGCATCTTCAAGTATGGAAATGAATTGAATTTCAACCTAAAATCTACTTTACAGGGATAAACAAACTTTTTCCAAGGTTTAAGACGTCAGAAATATGAGATCAAAAACAAAAAAATATGAGGTGACAAATTAAAATTTCTATTGAAGTATGACTTGTAGAACCTCCACACAGGGATTATTCTCTTTCGAATAAACTTAATGTGGATTAAATTAATGTTTGAACACCTTGTTTAACTGCATTTTACCTGAGTTAATCCATATTAAAGTTCACAGTGTGAACAGGACTTTGGTTTATAACAATTATTACATGGAATAATGTTCAATAATTACAGTCAGTATCAACTTTTCCAACTTTGCTCTTTGTATAAATCTTCCCTATATATGTTTTAATAAAATACTGTATATCAACACCAGCTGGCTTATAACAAATAGATCTTTAGTGATAGGAATATATCTTAGTTCTAAAATCTTGTAATGTGGAATTTGTTTGTATTGATAGTCAGATACAGATGAAGCTATCAAATTACGAGATAGGTTGATATCTACAAGGGAATCCATATTTAGGAAGAATGAAGAAGAAGTCAGTAAAAGATGGAATTTTGAAGATGCAGTAAGTACAGAAGTATCACATGGTAGACAACGAGTCACAGCTATACTTATGATACATGTATCTCCATAAATGAAGTTTAGAGAGAGATATAGGCATCACCCTGTCTGACTGTCAGTCTGTCTGTCTGTCCCATTCTTCACACTTTATACACTATAAAGGGGAGATAATTTGACTGACTTTATTGATTCCATCTGCAAAGATTACCTCGTAAGCACAACTACACTTTAACCACTTACACGAAGGCAGTTATGCATAAAGGAATATATTTATTGTCCAACATAAAAAATGGGAATAATTTGACATCATTTATTTTTAGTAAATGGGGGTGAAGGGGGTATCTTTTGTTGTAACCCCTAGTTTACCCATTTCATTCTGCCATTTATTTGTCATTTCTCTAATATACAGAGTTGTGATTCTTCCACAGGCTCTGTTTCTGTTATTACATGTTATTAATACAAGTTTTCAGTTTTGCTTATCTTGTACACTACAACAAAGATTAGGTGGTAAATATGAACCACCTTGCCTGTCTGTCCATCTGTTTGTCTACACTTTTCATAACACCTCCTAAACCACTGTAAGGATCTTGATGAAACTTTACACAAAGGAAATGCATGCAAGAAGGAGTAATTTTTGTCCAAATGCCCTGTAGGGGAGATATTTCAATTGATTCCTTCATTAAAGTTACCTCTCATTAACCAATGGAAAGATATATTTTAATGAAAATTTACACAAAGAAGGGAACTTTGTATAGATGTGCATAAAGGAATATAATTTTTGTCAAACACCATGAAAGGGAGATAATTTGACCTTTCATGGGGGTGCAGAGATAATCCTCTTGTGGCTTTGTCATAATCACCTCTAGTTTCCAGTAATTTTTGGTTGTTATACAAGGATCTCTGAACCACATACCTGTATGCAGAATAGAATTTGATTTGTGTCAATAATAAAATACCGGGGAAGTTCATTCATCCTGTGTAAATGGAGCTATTACAGAGGCATCAGAATTTTTCGACACACATATTAATAAATTTACCAATACAAGATACACATACACATCAAAATATGGTTGCTGCCTGAACAACGGCAGTAGAATACCGAAGGAACAAAGCACCGGATTACACAAATCAAAGTCCAGAGACAAGGCAAAAGCAAGAACACCAAAAGACGGAAGACCAAAGACACCACATGCCCCAAAAACACACGAACGTTACATATACAACACAAAAAACTAAAGCACTAACAGTGTGAACTCTCAATAAACAAGAGTGACATCAGGTGCCCCGGAAATTATGAAATTATGAAATAATTATGAAATTATGAAATTATGAAGAGGAGATAATTCTTCTTTGAATATTTTCTGTAAGGGTAGGGGGAACAAACCTTGTCAGTGCATGTTCTCCTAAACCGCTGCTTGGATTTTGATGAAATAATGCACAGTTATAGTATACATGTACCACCTAAAGATGTACATGAAGTAATATGGTTGCTTTCTGAATTTTTTGAAGAAGAGATAATTCGTCATTGAATATTTTATGGAAAAAAGGAGAGAGATATATCATAGTGTCCATACTTGTATTGTGTCCACAACTTTGTTATGTCTACACACTCTTAGATTTACACTTGACATATTGATCCAGGGTTCAATTAGCGGAGGGGGGGGGTTATAACTGGCTTCCATTCAGCAATAGCTCTAGTTTGAAAAGGTATTTCCCATCATATCCATTAAGATGTGAACAATATACATTATCCAAATAAATCCAGATGATTGAAAGTCTCCAGTCAGCCATTGGCATATATATTGACACCAAAAAGCTAAAAATAACTCTTATGTAAACTTGAAAATAAGCAAAACGTTCAAAAACCCAGAAATCAGCAATTGAAATTTACTAAATATATGGATAAAAGAGCATTTACATCAATATGTATTGTTGTATTTCAGATCAAAAGACCTTATTTTCATGTAAAACCATTAGAACGATCACAGTTAAAGAATTGGAGAGAATATTTAGACTGGGAAATACAAAACGGCACACATGAAAGAGTTGTAGTTTTATTTGAGAGATGTATGATTGCATGTGCCCTTTATGAAGATTTTTGGATGAAGGTAAATATTTTTTCTGACCTTATTTTTTATCCAACGATGTCAAAGATTAAGGGCATATATTTTTTCCCCTCCGTGTCTGTCTGTCTGTGAATCTTAAACTTTTGCTTTAACTTTTGAACAATATAAAATAGACTTTTCATACTTGGAAAGTGAAATATAGATCTAATTAGGTCAGGTCATGTTATAGAGGCGAGAACTTGCTCTTGAAGTAAAGGATCTGCTTGGAACATATGTAGTGACTGTGTTTATGAAACACATCTTGGTTTTATTTTCAAACACATTCTTAGAAGTAGGGTTCATTCAAGGAGGGTTACATGGAGATGTAAAAATACTGTTTGTCTCAAGAATAGTTGAATTGAATTTCTTGACTGTGAAATGTGGATGATTTTTGTCATGCTTGCAACGAAAAAGTAGCGGAAGCGAGACTTAGGGATAGCATTTCCGGCGGCGGCATTGTCAACAATTGCAAACTATTGTGAATAAACAAGCTTATATTAGTTGTAGGTCCATAGTATTTGATTTGCAGTTGCATCATTATGGGTACAATTCAAATCTCTACTTAGTTTATGGCCCTGGCCCCTTAGTCACGCATGAACGATCACTTGAAGTTTTTAGCGAGTTTTTTGTACAGCCTATACCAGTAGTCTTAGGCAGTTGATATTTGACATGTAGTTGAGTCTTGGGGAGTACATTACAGTTACTTTCACAATACTGGTCTGTCAATCAATTGTTGTTACATTCAATCAATAGGTAGATGTGTTTGCCTAAAATGTTTACAAAAGAGGTTTAAATATTCCTCAATAGGTCATTGATTTTATTTATAGGTCAGACATTTAAAATCTCTTTTGATTAAGAAAGGTGTTCAGCCAGCCTAAACATAAATAAACATTTGGGCAACAGAAAATAAATAATGAGAGCGTAAATAGTAACATTATTTGCAAGAAGAATTTGATTTACAACAATTTTCCTTTTACTGAATGTACACAACAAGTTTGACCTTCAAGGAAGAAAGTTCACATACCCATTCTTTGTATTTGTCCTGGATATGGACCAGTTTACCTGATGTAAATTTCAACAAGAAACAAATCAAGTTCACCCAAACTTGTTTTTTATATTGGAAAGGCCAATTGAGGATAAACATGCATTTTTCATAAATAAACCAGGTGTACGGTTTAAACCACTAGTACTATAATTAGATTTTATCCATCCTCTTAATCCTTGATATTTCAAAACCTAGGTAAAAGTTGAGATGTACTTTACAGTAATTCCTAAAGTGAGTATATTTGTTCAGGTTGGCTGAACACCATGCTTCATCCAAAGTGATTTAAATGCCTGACCTATAAATAAAATCAATGACCTATTGAGGAATGTTTAAATTAAACATTTTAGGCAAAGATACCAACCTATTGATCAATTATCTCAGCAATAGGATTACTAACCACATTTATGAAATTAACAGTAAGATTCAATGCCAAGAAGGTGGCCCTGTCCCCTTAGTCACGCATGAACTATCACTAAGTTTTAAGCAAGCAGTTTGTACAGCCTATACAGGGATTGTTCACCCATCTCTAAGGGCCGAATATCGGCCCCATTCCCAATGGCAATTTCTTTACTTTTTTCCCAATTTTCAAATAGTTACTGGGCTTACTAAACTTGGTTATTAGGATGATGAAATCAAATTATTTCTGTATCAAGTTATCATCATATTAACAAAACCAATCTTCGAAGCAATCCTGTTTTTAAACTTTCTGACAAGTACCCACACTTTATTTACAGAAAAACATTTCAAGGATGCATGAAATTGGAATACCGCTTGTGTTTTGTTTAAATATTCACGGTAGAATGGTCAAAATTAAGTGAAAACAGTCCTATGGTTTGTCAACAAAATTGCAAATGGCCAACTTACTGTATCCCATTACTTCTGCAAGCACCTTAAAATTTTTTCATTAAAGAATTGTGCAACTGAAGGTAACAACTTTAACATGGATTCATGGTTGTTTCTAACTGCCTGCATGGTTTTCATCAATATACGGTATTTTCCGGTAAATACTGTTTTTTGGTGTGTATTACACGCACATATTTCCCCCCAGAAAGGTCCTGGTGAAAGGGGATGCGTTTTATACATACGAACTTCAAAAGACTATTTTTTTCTGACCACCACTAACTTAATTTCAGACCGGAAATCACATTGGAAATAAGTATAAAATCCTTGTTGTGATCCAGATACGAACCAGTGTTTGATGATAACAAAGTTTGCTAATGTTAACATGATCAGATGTGAATTGTTTTCTTTGTATACAACATGTATATTCAGAGATTTCCCGGTACCCAAAATTTCATCTCGATCGTCTCCGCCATATTTGTTTTGATTTGGTGAAGCCGGTTCCGGTTTTCAGGGGTACACGATACTTGCGTCATAATGTATTATATTTAAGAAAAGGTATAGTTTAAAAGAAGTTAATTAATACATAAACCGATTATGAAGATCAATAAGGGAATATCACTTAAAAATTTACCAAAGGTAAACCGTAATATTTACGTATCCCTAACCGCCTTTGACTTTAAATTACGTTTGGAGATAAACTTCCTGTGTTTACAAAATCAATATTTTTCATTTGCAAATTCTCAAAATGTTTGAACAAACCATTAAATAAATACAGGTACAGTTATTCCTCTAATTATAAGTGAATAAAGCATCATGTATTCCATTTAATGCAGTTCACAAGGTAACTCTCGGCGTCTCCTGACATTTTTGGACAGAACATGTTGTTGAAAATTTATGTGCGTTCTTTACACACGGAACTAGATTTTTTCTCAATCTTTTCCTCTGAGAAAGGGGGTGCGTTTATACACCAATGCGTTTAATACACACCAAAATTTGGTAAGCCGCTATTTTTAGTTTGCCTCAACGAAGTTGAGGGGGACTATTGGAGTACCCCCGGCGTCCGCGTCTACGTCTACGTCCGTGTCAGCATTTGGGCATATATCTCTGCAACTATGCATGGTAGGGTCATTAAACTTTGTATGCAGGTGCATCTTGGGCTATCTCACAGCCTCCAAGAAAATTGGGTCTCTCTGACCTATATTTTCCGCTTGAACGGCCTACATTCAAGTTTACGTCCGAGTTCAGATCTCAGTCACTATACATGGTAGGATCATGTAACCTTGCATATGCATGCATCTTTGATGGTAGGTCAGCATCCAGGAAAAATTAGGTCACTTTGACCTATATTTTCCGCTTGAACGACTTACATTCAAGTTTAGGTCCGAGATCAGATCTCAGTCACTATACATGCTAGGATCATGTAACCTTGCATATGCATGCATCTCTGATGGAAGTTCAGCATCCAGGCAAAATTAGGTCACTTTGACCTATATTTTCCGCTTGAACGACTTACATTCAAGTTTACGTCTGAGTTCAGATCTCAGTCACTATACATGCTAGGATCATGTAACCTTGCATATGCATGCATCTCTGATGGTAGGTCAGCATCCAGGCAATATTAGGTCACTTTGACCTATATTTTCCGCTTGAATGTCTTACATTCAAGTTTACGTCTGAGTTCAGATCTCAGTCACTATACATGGTAGGATCATGTAACCTTGCATATGTATGCATTTCTGATGGTAGGTCAGCATCCAGGCAAAATTAGGTCACTTTGACCTATATATTCCGCTTGAACGACTATCATTCAAGTTTACGTCCGAGTTAAGATCTCGGTCACTATACATGGTAGGATCATGTAACCTTGCATATGCATGCATCTCTGATGGTAGGTCAGCATCCAGGCAAAATTAGGTCACTTTGACCTATATTTTACGCTTGATTGATTGACATTCAAGTTTTCAGACGAGTTCAGATCTCAGTCACTATACATGGTAGGATCATGTAACCTTCCATATGCATGCAACTCTGATGGTGTATCAGCATCCAGGCAAAATAAGGTCACTTTGACCTATATTTTACACTTGATTGAATTACCTTCAAGTTTGAGGACGAGTTCAGATCTTAGTCACTATACATGGTACCATCATGTAACCTTGCATATGCATATAACTCTGATGGTAGATCAGCATCCAGACAAAATTAGGTCACTTTGACCTATATTTTCCACTCGATTGATTTACATCCAAGTTTTCGGACAAGTTCAGATATCAGTCACTTTACATGGTAGGATCATGTAACCTTGCATATGCATCCATCTCTATGATAGATCAGCATCCAACATTGACCTATATTTTCCGCTTGATTGATTTACATTCAAGTTTTTGGACAAGTTCAGATCTCAGTCACTGTACATGGTAGGATAATGTAACCTTGCATATGCATGCATCTCTGATGGTACATCAGCATCCAGGCAAAAGTAGGTCACTTTGACTTATGTTTTACGCATAAGTGATTTATGTCCAAGTTTTCAGGCAAGTTCAGATCTCAGCCACTATACATGGTAGGATCATGTAACCTTGCTTAGGCATGCAAATGTGATGTCAACATCAAATTTTGTTACTGCTACAAAGTGCCATAACGAGGCGAACTTTGTAATCGTTGATTACCTATGTTTTTCCTTCCACGACGGCCCCGCGGCTTATACAGAGGTGTGGCTAATGTATGACAAAGGCCAGTCACAGAGCCTGTTGTTAGAATTTTTTTTTTTGTTGTTGTTGAAAGCAGTGAAAACAACCAATTGACATGTGTTTTGTTCATAGTTTGTGTATATTTCATTAATAAAAATGTACAATCAATAAAAAGTTTAGAGATCGTATTTGTTGAATATTTACTCCCGTGAGGCCATGTTGCTTCCTAGTTCACATCAAGATAACCGTAGATGGACACCGAATTAGATATATTGGAGAATTCTCTAATGGTCAAAAATGTCTTTAAATTGATTAAATTATCCTTTCTTTATTAATAAAAAATACATCTATGCTTTCTATCCATTGTAATATTTTGTAAGCGCGTATGTCAACGTGCAGAAAAGGTGTAAGGATCAATCCAGAGAGCTTCCAGATAAATTGGCAATGGTAAAATGTGGATCTTGCAGCATGTTCTGGTTACACCTACAGCCAACAAAAAATTGAAGTGAAATAGTCCAGAAACACTAATTTAACTTTTTGTTTACCAAACAGGAAAGAAATTTACAATAAATTTACTATAAGAAAGGAATTTATTCAGTTTGAAATAATTTAATATGATGTAGAAATACATCATTCAAACAAAGGCGTGAAAAAATTCTTTCTAACAGATATAATATAATCTTGACAAAGAATAGTCTTCATGTGTTTTTTTTAATATATCACATCGTAATCCTGCATTTTTGATGGTAATTTATTAGTATTGTGCCTCATTTTCATTATTTTACAATCCCAACAACACTACGCAGTACTTTCAGCACTTTTATATAATTTATAATTATCTCCCTTTACCTTAAATATTCATTTGGGAATTCCTTGCATCCAAGCCTACTTGCACTATGGGCCAGATAAATTGTTGTTTTAATCTTTCCCTACAATCTAAATCAATGGTTAACTCAACATTTTTCGTAGAAATATGCTGTACAGAACGTAAATCTCATCATATTTAATACAGAATCAGGGCCCCATCAAAACAAAGTAGAATTTTAACAGAATAAGAGAAAAATCTGATAGGGGTATGATCAAATAACAATGGTTCACTTTTAATTAACAACATCTTTATTCCTTTTCTTTAATTCAATAAATTTTGTAGGGAGTTATAAATGCCAAACAACGTTGTCACATCAACTGTTGTGCATAAACAGGGCCCCTGTTTATTTTTACCTGTAATTGATCATCCATGTTCATCACAAACATATAGATTAAACATGAGTATATTTCAATTCTCCTTAATTAACCACTATCACAACAATATGAATAACTGTCAGGTCATTCCAATCATTAATTGGACATATCAAAACAAATTCACACAGGATAATTGTAACACAGGTGAAGCCGTGAAGTTGCTGACATGATCATGTTGACACAAACAAAAATCCATCCCATTGTTTAAATTCTTTATTTACAATAACCCAAGCACACAACCATAGATAAACAGACAAAAAACAATTTGTTGAATGCTAATTTTACATTTTTCATAGGCTTTCCCAAGCTAATCACGCTAATAAGAACATGTTCAATTTCCTCGTAATGGCCATGATGTACACTGTACAAAAATAAGACAACATGATAAAATGAACATTTTTTATTGGAATAACATTTTATTTTATTGAATTTAAGTAAACGATCTTCATTCTTCATGTTCCATAACTGTAATATGTCTACAAAAAATAATAGATAATATTATATAATCATGTGACCAACGTACTTATTGCAACAAAATGGCGGCCGCGGCCAATATAGAGATGCGGCCTTTCTATGAAAAAATCATTTTTTTTCTTCAAAAAGGGGCCCTGCGGCCTAAATAGGGGTGCGGATTTATTAAAGGAATATACGGTATATGTTTCTGGTGTTATCATAAGCTATTTAATATAGTTGCAATATTTAAAAATATGAAATTTTACAAAATCAGATAAATGAATTTATCTAAATTAACATCAGTTATAAAGATTCATATTACAATTTCCCAAAATTCATCTTTTGACAAAAAAAAATTCCCAAATTGGATTAAAATGCCATTTTCCAAAATACCCTGAAAAATCCCTGCTATACCAGTAGTCCTAGGCACTTGATATATGACATACAGTGGCGTTTTTGGGAGTACATACCGATTCCAGGCCCAGGTGGTGGCCCTGGCCCCTCAAACACGCATGAACGATCACTAAGTTTTTAGCTAGCAGTTTGTACAGCCTATACCAGTAGTCCTAGGCACTTGATATTTGACATGCAGTTGCATCTTGTTGAGTACATACCGATTTCATGCCAGGATGGCAGCTCTGGCCCTTAGTCATGCATGAGTGATCACATCATTTTTTAAAGGAAATTGTTTCCACAGTTTTAAGAATTATATTTTATTTTTATGGCTGCTGCAGTAGATCAATGTGTAAATTTAAGCGATGCAAGGGGCATGTGAGATAAATCCTGTGTCCACAGTTTTTTAGATAAAAATCAAGAAAATGTTACTCAAAAAATTTGCATACATTTATATTAATTACCGTTTTTGGTTAAACATGTTAAATATAAAATGCATTGGAGCATAAAACGCACCACCTTTCTTAACTTAAAACCTGGGGTAAATTCTAGTTTGTATATATATATAAAACACAGGTGAAAGATCATGATTAGCAGGTAAGTGTTCATGGCACAATTTTCTATAATTTTGGCATTATTTTCATCTTAATTTCTTGTCTTCATGTAATTCATAACTTTTATTGAGAGAAATCTGGCAAAAAACATAGAATTTTTTCTTATTTTGCTGAAGTAGTTGTCCAACATGATAACTGGAAATGCTACATTGGTAAATAAAACAAATCGGTAACGGGTTAGGATTACGATATTAGTGTAAAAGTTAAAAGCAAATATTAATGACAAAAAAAAATAAAACAGTCATCGATATTCATTAAAGTATTATCTAGAACATCAGATTGTCCTTAATTACCATCCTAATTAGAGAAAAATCAATAATTTAATTGTTCCCTAGAGGGTGATATACCCAATCACTAGAAATTACCTATAAACATTCGGGTCAACATAAACATACATGGCAGCTTCCTGCGAACTTTTTCTCTCCCTAATAAAATTTTTATCAATGACAGCATGCATGGACCATCAATTTGACAAACATTGTTTTCCCAAATGAATTGAAAATCAGTGGATGTGAGGAAAGACTATGAACTCTTCCAAACATTTCCAAATTTGACAACGATAATCAAGTCATCCTACACCGAGAAAAAGTGTCAAGTCTGTCTCTTCGGGAATATAAAATGCATCCTCCTCTGCAAAATGACATTTTGATGTAAAATCCTGCATTTTATATTCACCAAAAGACAGTACATAAAATTAGAAAGTATGAAAAGGAAAACTTTTGTTGTGTAAGAAAACTTTACCTAACCTGTTTCAAGTTTGCATCCTAGTGTGAAAGTGACTTGTTTTTTTTGCCAAAAGAACAGCTAAGTGTAAAACAAACTGACAATTTATTAACAGATGTTTCATCTTTTATTTTAGTATGCTAAATACATGGAAGACCACAGTTTAGAAGCAGTTAGAACAGTTTACAGTAGGGCATGTAGAATACATTTACCTAAGAAACCATACATTCATATGGCTTGGGCTTCATTTGAAGAGAGACAAGGTTGGTTTATCTGGAATAAAGACTTTATTTGAAGCTTTCCAGCTGTTAAGTACATAAAAAATATTTTGTTGTAGAAACAATACTTGATTCATGTGAGATTTGCAATTTTTATGAGTAGATAGACACTTATAGTTACCTTTGTCGGTAAAATTTTGAAAATAATGTTGTACCCTGTATTTACACATACATGTAGTAAACCCTTATGTTTTGCTAGATTGTCAAGTTTTAGGTTTAGCCTATTTGTGATATAACATAGATGGCTTTGGCTATAATAGAAATAAAAATATTTCAGACTCTTACCATTGTATTCTGTATATGAATATACTCCTAAATATTTTTGTCATGTTTATCTCTTTTACAACCCTTGTAATATATCCATGATTGCTACAAATAAATAAGTAGTATTGTGTTCAATGTAAACACATCTAATTACAGGGAATTATGATGCAGCATTTGAAGTTTTGGCTACATTGGAAAAGAGTGTCCCAGGATTGATTATGTTAGCCATGAGGAGGATCAGTTTAGAAAGAAGACGAGGGAACCTTACTGATGTAGAAAACTTTTTTAATGATTATATTGAAAATGCTGCATCACCTGAAATTGCATCTTTTTATTCCATTAAATATGCTCGTTTTCTATTAAAGGTAAGACCAGTAAACTCTGTTAACCCTGTCCCATAAATGTTACTTAAAAATGCAAAAATGTTTACTACTTTAAAGGTTTTGAATGAAAAAAAAAAACAAATAGCAAGTCAAGAAAAAATATTTAAACACTGCCACAAATATGTTCACAGACAGCTTTTACAAAGTTGAAAATTTGATTTTTATCATACTGGAATTTTTCTGCAATGGTTATTTGAAGGTATATTTCTTGCTGGTTAACATGGTATGCTTTTTCATTGCCAACAGAAAATTATGCTCAAACAATGTTTAGGGCAATTCCATTAAAATGCATGTACCAGGGTCGGAAAGCAATTTTCTTCTACCTCCACAACCAAGGGTAATGGACAAATATTAGTATAGCAATAAGATACAAAATCGACAGGAACCAACAGGAATTTTCATTTCTGCCTTCCGACCCTAGTACATCCTTTTTAATGGTATAGCCCTTAATTAAGACATAGATCTTATAAACATCTAAATTTGGATTTGAATTGATTTGGTTAGTTTCTGTTTTACATGACTTAAAGATGCAAAGAAAATACATTGTACAAATTTACTTGTATTATAGAGTATTTATATGTAAATAAGAAAGACTATTGTAAAATTTTATGTCGAGCAATCGTGATTTCAAATGAAGTTTGAATTCATTAATTAATTTTCAGATCAAAGGAGATCCAGATGCTGCACGACAAGTTCTCAGCCAAGCCATAGAAAAAGATATGGTAAGTTCTCAGCAGAACCGTAGGAGATAATTTCAAGTTCATAGTCAAGCATCAAGAAAAAGAGTAGGAAAGAGGTGCTTACGGACTAAAAGAATAAAAGAAAAGATAAAAGCTAACGCTAAATTTAGAGAAAAAATGTTAAACAGTTTGTAATGATGAGGCAAAAGGACATGGTTTCGCAAATCTTTTATGATAGTGATGATTACATCGTCCTTGGCTGTCTGAACTATGCTTATTCTTTACATTACGTGAAACAAGATGTTCATAGAAAAATATGAATATCAGAAACATTGATCATATTCTGACCCATGACATAAAGTTGTCCTTAGTTTATACCTACTGTATTAAAGTTAGTTAGTATACTGGTTTTCACCTTGACCATTTGTCAATCTGTAGACATTTTATGTTGGTACTGTACAGCTCACACGGATGAACTCAAAGTCCTTGTTTTTGGGTGGATTTTCGCGACGTGGACTGATTAGCTGATTCCGTGTAGCAGGGTGGATGATCGCGGATGTCCACCTTAAATTACGTGAACCAACGTGGACACATTTTTGAAAACGGAATCCTCGTGGAACCATCGCGGCCACACAGAGAAATTAATTTTTACTGAACATATGTTTGATTTTGTCGCAAACATGCAAAGCGAGGAATATTTACACCTTTCTACAATCGTATCCTGGGACTATAATTATTTCATTATTTGTCCCAATCGTATCGTAGTTCATGAACGTAATCCAAATGCATGTAAATAAATAAATAAATAAATAAAACATTCAACATTCCTAGATGTGTATTTGTTATCAAAAGCATGCTTCAATTGTTGATTGAGCGTCTCTACCTAATGTGTATTCATATCACCTGAGATATTGATTTTTTTCATTGGTCGGTTTTTAGTTCTATTTTTAGAAAATTACCTATGCGTATCTATTATGTATATAATCTAATGGCTTCCGAAAGCACTCCTGCTTTAAGTGCTATTTCCAGGCTTTATTTCAAATTTTAAGCTATTTATGATAAAGATTTGATAGAAAACGATTTTTGATAGAATGTTTTGCTAAAAGTTATAAAGCCAAGACCTGACAAGTGACAATTACGCAACTATAAGACGCCGAGGGATTCTTGCTGTTGACATTGAATATTTTATTTTATTTTCCATCCGTGCAAATTTCGGCTTGAAAATATTTGAAAGAACATTAATTTGACAGAAAATACATGGCTTTTTTCACGGCAATGAAACAACCAAAGTATTTGAGGCTTGCAATTATCGTAATTCAAAAATAAGTATGACGATCCCACGGGAAAACTTGTTGCAAAGAAAATTCTATTTTAACTTCAACTTGCCAAACTTTCTGATTATAATAATTTGGGGAAAAATGATCATTTGTTGACATTAAGCTCATTCCTTTCTAGTTATATTTTCAATGATTTCTAAATGTTGACCCGCGATGATTCCGCGTTCAACACGATGTCACGAGGGGACCACACAGGTAAATATTTTGTCCACGTTCTCAATTCAGTTGTCCACGTTCAAGATCGCGGTGGAATTCCACGTTTGGCAAAATTTGTCCATGATGACAGCAAGGATTTTGCGTTTTCCATGTGAGCTGTACAGTAGGTAATCGATGACCCTCTTTAGAATATATGTCTTCTAATTGTTTCAGAATGTTAAGTTATTTATAAACATTTGCACTTGTTCTGATTTGTAACGAGTTATGTAAAATGAAATTTGAAAGTAATTGGTATGTGTACCTATCCACTGACATGATTAAGACCGTATTGAAGCATAGATTCTAATTAGTCCCCTACCGGCATCGCCGAAGGGGACTTTAGGTTTGCACTCCGTCAGTCCGTCCGTCAGTCTGTCACACTCAAGTTTTCAAGACTTTTTTTCTAAACCATTTCACATATTGACCTAATATTTGGTATGTGAGTCTACAGATGAAGTTCGTGTTTGGTTCCGGTCCACTGACTTTGGACGGAGTTATGGGACTTGGACTTTGACTATTTTTGTAAAATATCAGTTTTCCGGACTTTTTTTCTAAACCATTCCACATATTGACCTAATATTTGGTATGTGAGTCTACCATCATGAGTTACAGATGAAGTTCGTGTTTGGTTCCGGTCCACTGAGTTTGGACGGAGTTATGGGACTTGGACTTTGACTATTTCGGTAAAATATCAGTTTTCCGGAGTTTTTTTCTAAACCGTTCCATATATTGAGTTAATACTTGGTATGTGAGTCAACAATTATGAACTACAGATGAAGTTCTTGTTTGGTTCTGGTCCACTGAGTTTGGACGGAGTTATGGGACTTGGACTTAGACTATTTCGGTAAAATATCAGTTTTCCGGATTTTTTTTCTAAACCGTTTCATATATTGAGCTAATATTTGGTATGTGATTCTACGATAATGAGTTACAAATGAAATTCGCGTTTGGTTCCAGTCAATTGATTTTGGACGCAGTTATTGGCCTTTGACTTAGAAAATTTTGGTAAAATATAGGTTTTCCAGACTTTTTTTCTAAACCGTTTCAGATATTAAGCTGATATTTGCATTGTTAATCAACTACTATGGGTTAAAGATCAAGTTTGAGTATGGCCGGGTTGGGTCCATTGATTTTTTATGAAGTTATGGGCCTTGGGCTAGGAAAACTTTTCTTTAACTATTTTTGCTGGTATCGCTGAATTATTCCACTGGTAGGGGACTCCTGTATTGCCTTGCAATACGATCCACACTTGTTTTATTTGACTAATGGAAAGAACTGACCATTGGAAATAAACCCCTATTCATCACAGTTCGTTAATTACATGCAAGTCCAATTCAGGATGTTAACTTATTTATAAACAAGTGCATTTGTTTTAATTTGTAACGAGTTATGTTAAATGAAATTTGAAAGTTATTGGTATGTGTACCTATCCACTGACATGATTAAGACCGGTATTGAAGCATAGATTCTAATTTTATTTGACTAATGGAAAGAACTGACCATTAGAACTAAACCCCTATTCATCACAGATGGTTAATTTCCAAATATTTAAAATAGTATAGGATGTTACAAATTAAGAGACTTAATACAGTATAGGATGTAACAAATTAAAAGACTTACATTTATGGGTTGACTTAGGTTTATTTTCCAAGAGAATGTTAATATGAAACTTATATTGATGTAAATTTAGAGTGATGATGAGGAAAAAGGACATGGTTTCGCAAAATTAATATGAAACTAATGACTATATTGTCCTTGGCTGTCTGAACTTTTAATTTAGACAACTAATCTAGAATAGTATGGCAGAAATTCCAATTCTATATATCTTATTAAGGTGTTTACAGATTTTCATTAATAATTCCACTGATTTACTCATACTTTAAATGTGAGAAAATTGTTTGTAGGATTTCTGAATCAGAGTTTTTTAGGTCCTTCACTGTTATTTAAAGTTTGATACATTATGTTGGTTATCTCAAATCCTTTCCAGTATTCTATGTTTAATATAAACGGATCGCAGTAATTTCCTGTATGTTATACATTTAGTTGGGTCCTTGACTGAAAGATCTTTTATTTCACTTTCCATGAATAATTATTATCTTCAAAGTTTATTTTTATGCCCCCAGTTCGAGGATCAGGGGGCATATTGTTTTTGTCCTGTCTGTTTGTCTGTCTGTCTGTGTGCCTGTTTGTCCGAAACTTTAACCTTGGCTATAATTTTTGAAATATGTAAGATAGACTTTTCATACTTGGCAAGTGTATAGGTCTAGTCAAGAGGAACATAAATAAGCAAAAAAAATCAGGTGAGGTCAAAGGTAAAGGTCACAGAGGTAAAAAAGGGGAGAAATTGGCTGTTTTTACATATTTGACCGTAGAATCCTTATTATTTATCCTATTTGACGGGGTTAGTTTTATGTTATTGCCAATACAGTTTAGCGACAATGGGACAAAACAAAAAATACCACACACCAAACCAATAACACTATCTCAGTTTTGATGATTAAATTATCACTTAAGAAAACCACAAATATGCAATATGTCATTATATTTTAGTTGGAAACTGTTGTCTTCAGTTTTATTTATTACATTGATTTTGATAGTTTTATCAACAATACACTTATAAATAATATTTCCATGTCAGAAGCTGTGATAATGTGAAGCTCAATCTGAGCTGATTTCTGCCCATTGTCCCTAAACTGAATAAAATTGTACAACTGTAGTATGCCAACAGATTTGAGGTAGCATTTACTGTTTTTGAGAAACAAGAGGCCAAAAAGGGGGTCAAATAGAAAAAAATGAATTTTTAAATTTTTAGCTCACTTGACCCAAGGGTCAGTGTGAGCTTTTTCCATCACTTGGCGTCCGTCATCCGTCCACATTTCATATTTTTATCTTCTCCTTTGAAACACTGAAGCAAATTCAACCAAACTTTACAGGAATGATGTACTAAAGGTCCTTTACAAAGATTGCTCATTTCGTTCCGATCCGATAAAAAACATGGCCACCAGCGCGGAACTTAGGTTTAACATTGGACATTATGGAAAAAATACATTTTCATCTTCAACCCTGAAACTGCTGTAGCAAATTTAATCCAACTTTA
Source organism: Modiolus philippinarum (assembly GCA_002080025.1). Taxonomy (NCBI): domain Eukaryota; kingdom Metazoa; phylum Mollusca; class Bivalvia; order Mytilida; family Modiolidae; genus Modiolus; species Modiolus philippinarum. The sequence goes on along the minus strand of MJUU01047009.1, from coordinate 445,411 downwards.
AGGTCAAGGTCGCAGAGGTCAAAAAGGGGTAAAATTGGGTATTTTCATATATTTTACTGTAGAATCTGAGGCATATGTAGTGTTTCACAAACACATCTTGTTGAACCTAACAAAATACAGACAATTTGAAATGATTCTTCGTTTTTATTAGCTCACCTGACCCGAAGGGTCAGTGTGAACTATTGACATCCCTCGTCCGTCCATTAACTGTTCACATTATCATTTTCTCCTCTGAAACAACTGAAGCAAATTCAACCAAACTTTACAGAAATGATGTATGGAGGGTCCTTTACAAAGATTGCTCATTTCGTTCTGATCCGATAAAAAATATGGCTGCCAGCGCAGAACTTAAGTTTTACATTGGACCCTATGGGAAAACTCTCATTTTCATCTTCTCCTCTGAAACCGCTGAAGCAAATTCAACCAAACTGTACAGGTATGATGAACTCGAGGTCCTTAACAAAGATTGCTCATTTCGATTGGATCAGATAAAAACATGGCTGCCAGCACAGAACTTAGTTTAACATTGGACCCTATGGGAAAATCACATTTTCATCTTCTCCTATGAAACCACTGAACCAAATTCAACCAATCTTTACAGGAATGATATATGGAAGGTTGTTTACAAAGATTGGTCATTTGGTTCTGATCCAATAAGAAACATGGCTGCCACCACGGAACTTAGGTTTAACTTTGGACCCTATGGGAAAAATCACATTTTCATCTTCTCCTCTGACACCACTGAAGCAAATTCAACCAAACTTTGCATGAATGATGTACTGAAGGTCCTTCATTAAGATTGCTCATTTTGTTTCTATCTGATAAAAAACATGGCCTTCAGCGCCATTGGACCCTATGGGAAAATCACATTTTCATCTTCTTCTTTAAACCGCTGAAGCAAATTCAACCAGACTTTACAGGAATGATGTACTAAAGGTCCTAAACAAAGATTCCTCATTTCATTCCGATCCGATAAAAAACACGGCTGCCAGCACCGAACATGGTTTAACATTGGGAAAAATCACATTTTCATCTTTTCCTCTGAAACCACTGAAGCAAATTCAACCAAACTTTACAGGAATGATGTATTAAAGGTCCTTCATGAAGATTGGTCATTTCGTTCAGAACCAATAAAAAACATGGCCATCAGCACAGAACATAGTTTAACATTGGACCCTATGAGAAAATAACATTTTCATTCACTCCTTTGAAACCGCTAAAGCAAATTCAACCATACTTTACAGGAATGCGGTATGGAAGGTTCTTTACAAAAATTTCTCATTTCATTTAGATCTGACAAAAAACATGGCCTCCAGTACAGAACATATTTTAACATTGGAGGCTGGTATGAGAAAACCATCCTTTTCATCATCTTCTCTGAAACTATTTAAGCAAATTTAACTAAATGCATAGAAAGTCCTCTTCAAAAATTACTCATTTCAATAGGATCAGACAAAAAACATGGGTGCTTATGGAGAAGATAGCTAAACATTAGACACCATTGGTAAAAAACTTCATTTTTGGTCATGCATGGCATTGAAGCATTTTGTCAGGTGAGCGATACAGGCTCAGTCTCTGAGCCTCTAGTTTTGTTTTCCATCACTTATTATTGTAATCTTAATATACTAAATAGAGATATTTAATGAAGCCAGGCACCTCATTTTCATATATTTCTCAATTTGTTTTGACAAAATGGTTTATTTAGTGGCAATTACCCTATAAAAGTAATGGAATTCTGTGGAATACATGCTTATCACTAATATTTAGGATAAAGTAATGATGAGGCAAAAGGACATGGTTTCGCAAATCTTTTATGATACTGATGATTACATCGTCCTTGGCTGTCTGAACTGAGTTTGTAAAAAGCAAGTTTATTGCATGTGAACAAACTTTACTTTTCATCTAAATATAGAATCTCTTGCTGCGTGTACCCTAAATTTAAAATATAGTAGCCATGCTGTATTGCTAAATTTGTTGATTTGCAGTGTAGTCTATTGTAAACACTTTCTTTCAGACAGCTTTAGTTGTTTTGGAAATTTTAACCTGAATAAGGACCAATGTAAGAGAAAATCCTATTATTACTTTTATAGTGGACATTTTTTGGAGAAGTCTTTAATGCATTATAAATTATTGTTGCCATAGTCAAAGTTATCAGATTATTGAATCTTACTTTAGAGAATTTGTCAAAAAGTTAATCAGACAAAAATATTGAATGGTTGCAGATCTTATTTTAGCGACAATTTATGAAAAAAAGAGGCAGCAAACTTAACTCCTAAAAGTAGTTTAATTTTTCACAATTGACTCAGTCCTATTGTTAACTGAATTTTACTGTTGTTACTATTGTTTTTTATTGATCACATTGACTAGGGGGAAGGTTTGGGCCCAATAAAACTAGTTAAACCCCGCCGCAGCAAGTTTACACCTGTCCTAAGTAGGGAAATTTATAAAGCCTTTGTGTGTCTTGTCTGTTTTCTAGTTAGTTCACTTTATGTCTATTGGAGTCTAGGAGGATGTCTATTTCGCTGAACTTACTCTTTATTTAGGGGCCAACTCTGACCTGCCGTTAGGTGTGGGGTTTCCTCACCGTTCATTGAAGATCTTATGGTGGCTTTGAGTTGTTATTACTCCCCTTTGGGTCGTTGTCTCTTTGACACATTCCCCGTTTCCCTTCTTTTTCCTATTTAAAGAAATTTTGTCAGAGTACTCAAAGATGTGTAAAGCGAAATTATTTTTAAAAAGTGGGTTTTTTTGGACAAACATTTTTAATGCATTAAAATATATAAATCCAAAGAGAATAAAAATATGACAATTACCAAACATGACCTGCAAACTATCTCTACAGTTTTAGTGAAGGAAAAAAATCAGCTTGATTGACAGATAGTAGTGCATCTGGTCTGAAAATGTTGACTTAACTGTTTTAATAAGACAGTAGCATAGAAAAATTTTCACACAATACATTGTACATGGTAACAAAATGGTTTATTTAGTAGCAATTAAAGTGTTTAAATTCTATGGAATACATGCTCATCACTTCTATTTATAATAAAAAGTTATGATGAGGCAAAAGGACATGGTTTTGCAAATCTATTATGATACTGATGATTACATCGTCCTTGGCTGTCTGAACTGAGTTTGTATAAAGCAAGTTTATTGTGTGTGAACAAATTTTACTTTTCATCTTGAAATAGAGTCTCATGCTGTGTGTACCCAAAATCTAAAATATATTAGCCATGCTGTATTGCCAAATTTGTAGATTTTTAGTGCAGCCTTTTGTAAACATTTTCTTTCAGACGGCTTCATTTGTTTTGGAAATTTGAACCTGAATAAGGGCCTATCAACCAAAATCTTCGTCTTATTGAACAATCTTATCACTTTTTTAGTGGACATTATTTTAGAAGAGCCTTCAATGCATCATAGTTGATGACATATTCATAGTTACCAAATCAGTGAATCTAACCTTCATTTCAGGACTTTTCTCAGTTGAAGAAATAAGACTTCAGATCTATTGTCATAGAAAATTGAACTGTTATAATGTGAGGGTAGCATAGACAAATCTTCACACACAATGAAAATATAATTCAGATAGGAATAAAGTAGTTATACAAAATTATTTATTTCAGAGAGCTTTCTTAATTACAAATACACCTACTCAGTTGAGAAAATTTTACTTATCTCACGAAGAGGTTGGGTTACAAATATAGTCTTAACGGATGACAGGCTTATTTGAAATAATTAATTTTAATTGTAAATTTAATGTGTGAATACTATTGTTGATTGTTATTTGCAGGGAAATTTAAAGTTGTATCTGCAGACTTTAGATTTGGAGTATCAGTGTAGTCCTGTAGATGAAGAAAGGGTTAATCGACTGTTTGAAAGTCTCCTTAATTGTGAAAATTTCTCATTGGAAACCAAGGCCAAAATGTCACAACGGAAATTAGAGTTTTTAGAAGATTTCTGTTCTGACATAAAAAAGTAAGTCCATTTTTAGCTCACCTGGCCAAAGGCCATGTGAGCTTTTGCCATCACTCGGCGTCCGTCGTCCGTCCGTCCGTCCGTTAACTTTTATTCAAAAATCTTCTCCTCTGAAAGTACTGGGCCAATACTTACCAAACTTGGCCTGAATCATCACCAGGGTATGCACTTTCAAGTTTGTGATTTTTATGTTCGTAGACCAAACAACATGGCTNAGACAACATGAGAAAGGTAGTTTGAAAGTGTCTGCTTATTTACCTTTAATAATTCCCAGTAAATAGTGCACATCATTTCAGAGTAAATTTACAAATAGACCCTTTCAGGATTACTGTGGTCCTGAATTTTGCACATGTGCTCATATGCCTTTGAGTAGGTAAAATGCAACATCATAATATGTGTGACGTCTTGATTAATTGTCCTACTATGTCATTTTTGGGTGAACTGTTATCATTTCTGCTAATATTCATAGGAACACAGTTATTGTGAAAGGGTCTATTATCAGGATATCTTTATTATAGAGTCTGTAAATGTCTGTTTGATAAGAAAACTTCTGTGTATGTAAATTATACCATGAAGTTGTATTTTTGTCTCGCCTGCGACGAAAGTTGCTGAAAGCGAGACATAGGTATAGCAATCCGGTGGCGACGGCGGTGGCGGCGTAAACTCTTTTCTAAAACCTTCATAACTTTTCAAGGTTAATACATACAAACATCATCTTTGGTCCACAGCACCACCAAGTGATGACCTTTCCAGCAGCATATATTTTGGATGACCTTGACCTTGTTTTAATGGTTCAATAAGCACATAAACATTGCGACATAGTTTCACATTCAAGTCCTTTTCTCAGGAACTATAATACCTAGACTTGTCATATTTGGTCTATAGTGAGATCTATATGGGTACACGGCAGTCTGACACCTGTCGTGTTGCCTTGACCTCAATTGCATGGTTCAGTGAAGTTAGAAAATCTGTGACATAGTTTCACATTCAAGTCCTTTTCTCAGTAACTGTTACACCTAGACCCGTCATATTTTGTTTGTAGGAAGATCTATATGGGTACACGCCAGTCTGACACCTTCATGTTTCTTTGACCTCAATTTCATGGTTCAGTGACTTTGTTAAATTTTTACATTCAAGTCTATTTCTCAGCAACTGTAGCCTCTAGACTCACAATATTTGTCTTATAGCAAGATTTATTTGGGTATATGCCAGTCTGACATTTGTCATGTAACCTTGACCTCAATTACATGGTTCAGTGATTTTTGTACTTTTAAGTCTATATTTCAGCAATGTTCCACTTATCATAAATCACAAGTGTGGACTCATCATATTTGATTAATAGCAATGTCTTAATGGATACATGTCAGTCTGACACTGGTTTATTAACCTTGACCTTTATATCATGGTTCAGTGACTTTGCTATCTTTAGCTCGCCGGGACGAATGTCCGGAGAGCTATTGTCATACCCCCGGCCTCGGCGTCGTCGACGTCAGCTAAACTTTAACCTGGCTTGTGGAATTGAAACCTGAAGAGCTAGGATGTTGATATTTGGTATGTGACTTCCTTGTGATGAGAGCTTTCTTCTGGTACCATATTTGTAGACATTTTGACCTTGACCTTGCCCTGNGTCAAAAGTGGTCCTTAGCAAGACCGTTTTTTTATCAAAAAATCCCAACAAAGAAATATAATAAAACATGATCAGACTTTAAAAACAGTTCAAGATATTGGAGGTGTTCGACCTACGAAAGTTTGAGAAACTTTTGAGACATGGCCCACATTAACCATATTGGTATGTATGATGCATTTTGGGATGACCAGGGATGGCTCTGGCTTCTGAATATCTGTAGCCAGAAAAATCGCCAACTTGTATTTTTTGTGGCCAATTACAAAAATGTGTCGCCAATTAGGAAGTATTCAATTGGTTTTCTAGGTTGGACGATAGACTTTTGTGTCCTTTCTTCCACACTAAAAGAATAGTTCTATTTTGTATTCTTTTGTTTTGATGGCACAAATTCTTTTATCATTTACATGCTTTGCTGTTTCAGTTTGAATCGTATGCTCAACAATCCTTGTTTGCTGCCTTTTGCGGGAACTGTTTTCAAACATTTCAGTTATGTCCTTCAAAGTCATTAATGTTTCATCTGCAGACATATGTTTTCATTCCCCTCACAATGAGGAATTTTTTTTAATCTTTTTTTTTCTTCATCATTTACATGCTTTTTTGATTTGATTTGAGATTCTCGCTTCAAGTGTATCTTCCGTCCATTGCCATGTCAGTTCGGACTTTTCATAGAATTTAATGACACTGGTATCTCCCCAATAGAGGGAGTAAAGACTAAATTTTTATTCATTTACACTTGCTAGTCAAGTTTCAAATAAATAGTTTATCTTTCAATAGGTCAATAAAAGTATTAAACAAAAATTGAATTTGCAATTATTTGAATAAAGTTTGTTAAGCTTCAATATTATCCCTAAAAATTAGTTCAATTTTTTATTTTATAAGACTTGATATACAATTTTTAGTAAAAAGTAACACTCAAAGCCTCTTTAATTTCGTTTTCACAACATAGAAAAGGGGGAGTAACTCAACTTCATAATTGCATAATCTAATCCGTTTGATTTCGTGAACATTTAGGAAAATAAGAAGTGATATTAAACGAAAAAAAAA
>MJUU01047009.1:415791-430725 GCA_002080025.1 Modiolus philippinarum | reverse complement strand
CAAAGTTACTGTGAATTATTAACAGAACCTTATTAACAGAACCTTCAGGTATATGGACAAAACAATGGTTTTATTATTCATTATACAAAAGTTAAATTAGACCACACTTACAGTACAGAAGTACAGTCTGGGCCGTTTCAAACAAATAAAGGACTACGCTGAGCGCAGCGTGATGCGACCGCAGCATGTCTAACACTGAAATTTGAACAAGTGTAATTTAAAGTGAGTATGGACATGCGTAAAGTAAAGTGAGTATGGAAACACTAAAGAGCTTGACACACCGGGTTGACACAATAATCACATGGACACAATAAGGAGATTGACCCAGTAATTAGCTGGCCACAAACTAGGGGAAAATGAAAATTGGCCTTTATGACTCCTTATCGTTCCTCTTTGACCCCTTATAGCTCGGAGACAGTAAGAGCTACGACAAATCCATTGACATATTACTGAAAGCTTAATATATCGAGAGGAATCAAAAGAAAAAATTCCTGTCGAAATCTGATAAAAAAAATAAAATTTCACATTATTTAGAAAAAATGCAATTTTGGCCCCTTTGACCCCCTTATAGCCAGGAAATGCCAAGGGCAACACCTAATCCATTGACATGCTACCGAAAGCTTATATCAAGAGGAATAAAAAAAAAATCCCATGAACAAAAATTTAGCTAATCTGCAAATTTGCAGTTTTGGTCCCCTTTGTACCCTTATAGCTTGGAAACGGTAAGAGCTACGCCAAATCGGTTGACATACTACCGAAAGTTTATATCAAGAGGAATCCAAATGCAAAATCCCATCAAATTCAGATGAAAAATAAAAATAAAAAAAATAGGTAATTTGCAAATTTGCAGCTTTGGTCCATTTGACCCCTTATAGCATGGAAATGGTAAGAGCTACGCCAAATCCGTTGACATACTACCGAAAGTTTATATCAAGAGGAATCCAAAGAGAAAAATCCATCGAAATCCGATGAAAAATAAAATTTTAGGTAATCTGCCATTTGGTCCCTCATAGCTAAGTAAGGAAACAAGTTACAAAAAATCTATTAGTTGTGTTAATTTTTCTTGAGGAATCCATTGAAAAGAAAACTGCATCAAAATCGGACAAATATAAAAAAAAATTCTTTGATTCGCCCCTTTTGGGCCCCATTTATCTCGGGAACGGTACACGCTGACATTCTTCTGATTGGAAATTTCCTGAGGAGCACATCGAAAGAAACCCATCAAAATCCGATTAATAATAATAAAGATTCTACAGACAAATATGTAAAACGCCCAATTTCGCTCCTTTTTGCCCCCTCCTAAAACGAGCGGGGCCAAAAACTGAAAATTACATCCCCAGTTTACGCGGTAACAGGTGAAATCACCCCACCATTTTGCAAACTCGCCCCATCGAGATAACAAAAAAAAAAACAAATCGCCCCACTTTTCTGACAAAATAAACTGTTTGGTAAGAAATCACCTGTGCGTTTCTATCATTCAAGGCACAAACAACTTCCGAAGTGATATTCCGACGGCAACACAAGAACAAACATGACACCTATCCGTCGATGCAGCGAACCTGAAATCCAAGGTGTGACACCCGGTCTAATTGGGACCGAACCCGCAATACACGGCACCGTATCCAAGTGAAACAATTGTGGAAAAACATCAAATATGCGACCTCAAGTCCGTGCAGTTTATCCTTCTTTAAGAAATGAACTCGAAGCCATCAAAACATGAACAATAATCGTTTTTCCTCAATTATTTATCAAACCAAGGATTATGTGTATTGAACTATACGTAGTAATGGAATCATTCCGTGTTGTAACATTTTAATGAACATTCCATAAACTTTCTTTATCATATGTTTAGTAATAAATACATGTGATACAGTACATGACTTTTATTCCGTTGTCGTATGAGATTTTAAAGTCTATGAAAACTGCAAGTTCCGGTTCCGGTTTTGGTCATGTACTTGCAGATTTCATAGGGGGGTTTATGAGATTTTAAAGTCTATGAGATTTTAAAGTATACGATGTACGGCCGAAATATTTTAAAATATGCTTTCTTTATAGATTAATCTAACGTTAGATTAGGATTATACAAATAAAATATTTATTAAACTGTTAAAATATTAACATGACAAAGCAATAAATAGCTATCGAGAAAGAAGTTTCCGACGGAGTTAGCGGGGATCGATTAAGTTTTGCAGTAAATTGCCTGTAAAATATGGAGAAACAACATTATCCAAAAAGTGCAAAATGTATGCACAATTTAACAATCAATAGACAGAGACACATCAACAGGACGGAATTTATGTTTTTACTGTGTTACTGTGTGTGTGTGTTTTGGGGGGGGGTTCAGTGAATTTCTTTGTAGAAAAAAATTGAATGCAAATTAACGAATTGTTTGTAGTTTTTTATATTTCAAATCATTACTGAATAAATTATAAATTTTACATTTTATATGTTTCTATTTTCTTGACATCCTGTGACTCTGTCTTGCAGTATTTTGTGGTTATAGAAATGTTTTGAGAAAAAGCTAAAGACATTATTACAAACTTACCTACACAGAACTTAAATAGTCACATTTTATGCCCCAACTTGACCATAGATAGCCATACTTGATCATTATAATCACAACTTTATCCACAGCCATGAAATCTGCAAGCATGCATAAGGTCAGAATTACACGTTATCACCTAACTTGACCATAAATAACCATAATTGATCAAAATTATTAATCGCAACTATTTCCACAGCCATGAGATCTGCAAGCATAAGGTCAGAATGACATTTTATGACCCAACCTGACCATAGATAGCCATAATTGATCATTATTATTTATCGCATCTAGTTCTGCAGCAATGAAATCTACAAGCATGAGGTTATGACCCACCCTGACCATAAATAGCCATAATTGATCATAATTATTAATCGCAACTATTTCCACAGCCATGAAATCTGCTAGCCTCTGGTCAGAATGGCATTTTAGGTCTCAGCCTGAGCAAATATGGTTATATTATGAATAGAGACTTTGTCGACGGCCATGAAATCTGCAAGCATAAGGTCAGAATGACATTTCATGACCCAACCAACTAATAAATAACAATATATGGTCAGAATTCTTTAACATAATTTTATCATAGTTATGAAATTTGCTAGTCTCAAGTAAACCATCCCATATAGATCTAAGCATTCAGGGTCATTATTTTTCTTTGCAACTTTTATCACAGCCAAAAAGTTTGAGCCATATTTTACATATTTCTAAAGAAATACAAAAGTTCTATAAGCTATAATAAAATTACTTCCCATGCATTTTTTTCTTTCCTGATAAAATCACTACTGAGAAACGTGATGTACTTTCATTTTCGCTAAAGTACAAGCACTTTACATAATTAAATCTGACAGAAAATTAAGACCAACAGTGCTTCTTGCAAATAAGAAAATTTAATGTTTCGCAAAATCATGTGAGATGTCACATCGCAATTTAAATAAAACAGAGGTTTCCCCGCACATTTCGCATTTCCGGAACTTGCAATTCTCACGCTGGAAGTTAACATTGCGAAAACCGGAACCGGGACTTGCAGTTTTCATAGACTTTAAAATCTCATACGACACCGTATTCACACTATGACGTCATACCCTTTATCGCATGGCTAGACCTGTATCATACCCTTTTTCCAAAAAAAAATTGTTTTTAATTCGACTTATTTTTTAAAATGAAAGTGGGGTAAAAAATTGTTTGGGGGTAACAAAAATTTGTTTGGCGTGAATTTTGGTGTCAATTTAAAAAAAATCTAGCAAACCCTTTTCCTTTACATGTTAGATTTTATACCATACTTACAGTCCATTAATTGTTATACGACCACAAAAAAATTTTTGAGGTCGTATATTGGTATGATACTGGCGGCGTCGTCGTCGGCGTCGGCGTCGTCGTCCGCGTCTGTAGACTCTTCGTTTCCGTGCGATAACTTCAGTTCTAGTTGATCAATCCTTATGAAATTTTAACATAATGTTGCTTGTCACAAAAGGAAGGTTGGGATTGGTTTTGGGTATTGTGGCCCCGACGTTTTTTTAAAAAGGGCCAAAAAGGGCCAAATTAGGTGTTTTCATATATTGGGCTGTAGAATATTTATTATTTATCGGATTTTGATGGGGTTTCTTTCAGTGTGATCCTTAGGAAATTTGGAATCGGAAGTATGTCAACGGATTTTATGTCACATGTACCGTTAATGAGATAAATGGGTCCCAAATGGGGGAAATCTCAAAAATCTATTTTTTTCATTTCTTGTTCTTATTCCTTATGAAAAATTAATATGGCGCTCAACTTTTATATTTTTGGTAACTTGTTTCCTTTCCGAGCTATGAGGGGCCGAACGGGGCCAAAATTGCAAATTTGCTGATTACCTGAAATTTTTATTTTTCATTGGATTTCGATTGGATTTTTTTCTTTGAATTCCTCTTGATATAAGCTTTCAGTAGTGTGTCAACGGATTTTGCGTTGCTCTTACCGTTACCGAGCTACAAGGGGTCAAAGGGGCCAAAATTGCAAATTTTTGAAATATGTGAAATCTTTATTTTCCATCGGATTTCGATAGGATTTTTTTCTTTGAATCCCTCTTGATATAAGCTTTCAGTAGTATGTCAACGGATTTTGCTTTATTCTTACCGTTTCCAAGCTACAAGGGGTCAAAGGGGCCAAAATTGCAAATTTTCGAAATATGTGAAATCTTTATTTTTCATCGGATTTCAATAGGATGTTTTTTCTTTGGATTCCTCTTGATGTAAGCTTTCAGCAGTATGGCAGCGGATTTTGCGTTGCTCTTACCGTTTTCGAGCTACAAGGGGTCAAAGGGGCCAAAATTGCAACTGATTCAAGCTCTTTATTGTGTCCATTTAATTACTGTATCAAGCTCTTTACTGTGTTTTCATTTATTTGAATTGCACTCATGTTCAAATTTCAGTATTCGAAATGCTGCGCTCGGCGTAGCCCTTTATTTTTTTTTTCACAAAATAGGCGGCGAGATTTCCAAAAGGGTACGTAACTTCCGGAAAATCACCCTACTTATTAGTGAGGGGGGGGGGGGGGGGNAGGCCCTTTATCGGGACTCCGGGATTGGGCAGTTTTAGCGCCGGGAAATCGGGATTGCCGTTTTTTATCTTCGGGAATTCGGGAAAAAAATTATCGAGAAGAATTAAAGACCGGGATTTCGGGATTTTCAGCAGTTCTGCTTTATCGAGATGACAGTTTCATCAGTAAATAGTGTTTTTGTTTTCAGTAATGGTCAGCATTCATTTAATTTGATATCTATAGGCATGATATTTCTTATCTATTTTTTATATTAAATTTCATACACTACCTTAACACATGCATTTGTAATTCTATGGATCCAGAATTAATGATAACTGTCGTAAGATAAAAACTCTGTATTTAAAGAGAAGTAGGCTTTCTGAAAACGAAGCTTTGGGTGTCAATGTGTCAGTCTAGAGTAGCTTAAGCCCTTTGCATACGAAGCCTGACGGTTTGTAGATTTGTCTGTCTAACAATCATTTTACCCAAGAGGTCTAAAAGTTTGCAGTGTTTTTACACATTGACCATATTGTACTCGATGATTTGTCTACATTTTACGGCTAGTTAAACAAACTAGTCAATTTCCATCAATATTCTGTTAGCACTGAAGGTCAGTGACTCTATCTGTCATAATCATCTTCACTTGTTTTTTTACTTTTAATAAATCTGAAACTTCACAGCGTGCTTTTATATTCATTTCACATCTGAACATCCTACTTTGGTTGCGTTTTACATTTTTCTCTGTATTTAGTTTTTATACGACTGCAAAAGTTTTGCGGTCATATATCTGGTAGGGCGTTGGCGTCGTCGGCGTCATCGATACCGGTGTCTGTGGATAGCATAACTTTGCTTCTAGTTGACGGATCATTATTAAATTTTAGAGTGATGTATCTTGGCACACGCGTAAACTCTTATTTCGAGCTGATGGCCCGCTAGTTTCAGCAAAAATGGCCTAAAAGGAATGAAATTGGGTTGGGTGTTTTCACATATTTGACTGCAGAATCTTTATGATTTATTGGATTTTGATTGGGTTCGTTTCGCTGTGCTCATAAGGAAATTTCAAATCTGGATTTAATATAGCATTTCTTTTTTATATTTTTGGTCCGATTTTGATGCATTTTTTTTAATTCTTTATGAAAAATTAACATACCGTTCAACTATTAGATTTTTGGTAACTTGTTTCAGTTTTCGCAGCAATGAGAGACAAAACGGGCAAAAATTACAAAATTGCAGATTACCTAAAACCTGTATTTTTCCTCGGATTTTAATGGGATTTTTTTTTTGGATTCCTCTTGATATCAGCCATCTGTGTATGTCAACCGATTTGGCGTTGCTCTTACCGTTTCAGAGCTACAAGGGTTCAAAGGACCAACTTATCAATTTTTCTAACGCCGTGCGCGGTCCCGGATTATGAATAGGCCCGCAGCATCCTCTGAACCTGGAGTATGAGTCTTCCTAACAGAGGCCCGGCACCTGGATCGGTTTTCAGGGGCTCCGGCTGCAGAGCTGCCGGGCGCGTCCCCAGGTGTTTGATAGGGGAATGTCCTGTCTATGCGGGGTAGTCAGGTCATAATACGGAAAGCCTGACCGCGAACCATTGTAGCAAAACTGTTTGGAGAAACGCCACGCTCCAAGCAGTATAAAGACCCCTTCTATATTTCTCTAAAGAGAGCAGACGCATTGGGTGTCTAAGGAAGGCTAAATTTCCTGCCCCTACCCATTTCTCCCATTTTCTAGTGGCAATCAAAAGTCGTTACCCCGATTGTCCCCTTCACCTTTATTTCTTTCTTCTTTTACTTACATTTTTTTGCATTGATTAACTTGTTCTCGTCCTGATTTAGCTGAAATATTGCTCATTGGACATTAAACTCTAACTAATCAATCAATCAATTTGTCTAAATATGTGAGATCTTTCTTTTTCATCAGATTTTGATGGGATTTTTTTTTCTTTAGATTCCTCTTTATATAAAATTTTTGTATATGTAAACATATTTTGTGTGGGTCTTAACGTTTCTGAGCTATAAGGGGGTCAAAGGGCCCAAAATTGCACTTTTTCGAAATAAGTGAAATCTTTATTTTTCATAAGATTTCAGTGGATTATTTTTATTCCTCTTGTTGTAAGCTTTTGGTAGTACATAAAAAAAACTTAATATATTATTCACAGGATCAGTTAAGTTATGCTTCTAAATGGTGCCTTTCACGGATAAGGTATGGTCCTGCCGGAAACCATCTGAAGTTGTCCAATCAAGAATTAATATCATTAAGTTAGTTTACAATTGGACAGTAGTTCCAGAGAAGATGTTTATGTTTTTCCAGAGTATACCTGTAAAGTTTATGGAATATACTCTAGCAATGGACATTTTCTTTCCTAAATACGAGACCAAATACATGTAGATTCGAACTTAGTCGCAGTGGTCCTTAAAATGGTGCTTAGCAAGTCTTCAGTTCATCAAAGAAAGCCATCAATGGGAAATATAGACATAATTTTACATTGGACTCTGTGAGATCAAGATCTATAAATAATTGTCTAGAGGCTCTAGGACTCAGTCACATGAACTGAGCATGAATCGCTCACCTGACAAAATGCTTCTTAGCAATGTCTATGCTGGTGACAAAAATGATTTTCCTCCCATAGGGTCTAATGTTAAAGTAAAGTTTGATTAATTTAGCTTAAGTGGTGTCTGAGAAGTTCATCAAAAATGATTTTCCCTTTGGGTCCTTTGTTGAACTATGTTCTATGCTTGCTGTCATGTTTTTGTCGGATCTGAACGAAATTAGCAATCTCTGTACAGGAACTTCCATACTTCATTCCTGTACAGTTTGGTTGAATTGGGTTCAATGGTTTCAGGGAAGATTATCAAGGTAGTATTTTCCCATAGGGTCCAATGTTAAACTAAGTTTTGTGTTACCCACCATGTTCGGAACAATATCTTTCCCGCCCCTTTCGATTTCACCCTACTTTTCCAGTGGCAGAATTTCCCGTCCCATGACCCTTTCCATACCCCAAAGTGATTATTTATTAACAAACTTGTTCTCGTCTTGATATAGCTGAAATATTGCTCAGTAGACGTTAAACAATATTCAATCAATCAATCAATCGGAACAAAATCAGCAATTTTTGTAATTAAGCTATACTCAACATCATTCCAGTACAGATAAGTAAAGTTTGCTTCATTAGTTTCAGAGAAGATGATGTCTTTCCCATAAGGCAAAACTACTGAAGTTCCATGCTGAAGGCCATGTTTTTTGTAGAATCGGAACGAAATAAGCAATCTGTGTAAAGGATCTTACTACATCATCCTAGTACAGTTTAGTTAAAGAAGTGTGGCCATTAAGGCGTAAATTTTGTTCATATTTTGGGTAATTTTCAGAATATGCTCAAATGTTGTCGAAAATCATTTAAGGTGGTCTCTTGTTCGTGTACTTATTAGATATAAAATCAATATATGCAACATTTGTATGTTTTCTGACTTATTAGCAGTCGAACATGGCTGTAAATAGCCTTTTGTGTTCATTTTAGCTATTTTACAGTGTTTGAGGAGATGGTACTACTCAAAGGACCCTGAGAACCAAAACCAATTTTTTTTGTTGGGAACGTATAAACATCTGCCCTTCCAAATGGAAGTTAGTTTATTTTGGTTCTGGATGTCCTATGCAACGAATTTTAACAAAACGTACAAAAATTGTCAAAATCTGCCAAAATTGCATTCAAGTGACAAATTCAGTGGCTGAATCTTTTATCCAAATATACGAAAATGCATATACCTCTTTAAAGCAGATGATGAAAATGATGTTTTACCCATGTGTAAAAAGTGAGACCTTTTAACATATAAGTCACGCCTATAACGACTGGGTTTAAGTGAGTGATTTAGGTTCTTGGGAGCTCCTTGTTTATGTTTTCTCCTTCACATATTTTTGCGCAGTGGAAGTTGTAGGAAAAATTGCAAAAAAAAAAACCCGAAAAACCTGAAGCGACCATATGCAGCCGTCAAATGATGAATTTGTTTTGTTTTTCCTCTTCCATTTCGTAAAGAAAAATTATAATCCACCACACTCTTCTGATTTTATTAACATTGACTACTATATCATTTTAAAATGAATTTTATGAAAATTTGAGTACCTTATAAATAAGGGTTATATAATTCCACAATACGAGTAACATATTATAATCTTGTGTGCTTACAATCCGTATAATCATTTTAAAAGCACACATTCCTATTCATTTTTGGATTTTAAACAAAAGATTAATGAATTCCAGGGTTTGACACTAAATAAGAAAAAGAAGGGAAACGGGGAATGTGTCAAAGAGACAACGACCCTAAGGGGAGCAATAACAACTCAAAGCCACCATAAGATCTTCAATGAACGGTGAGGAAACCCCACATCCAACGGTAGGTCGGAGTTGGCCCCTAAATAAAAGAGTAATCAAGTTCAGCGAAATAAGCATCTTCCTAGACTCCGATAGACATAAAGTGAACTAACTAGAAAACAGACAAGACACACAAAGGCTTAATAAATTTCCTGACTTAGGACAGGCNCAAACCTGCGGCGGGGTTAAACTAGTTTTATTGGGCCCAAACCTTCACCCTATAGCCAATGTGATAAATAAAAAACGATCGTAACAACAGTAAAATTCAGTTGGCAACAGGACTGAGTCAACTGTGAAAAATGAAACTGAAAGAACTAAATATACGGACATAAACATGAAATCACAAGAGACTACTAGCAGTTAACTGACATGCCAGCTCCAGACCCATTACCAACTGACAAATTAAGTTATGTTCCCTCAGTATACAGCTTCCATCAAGATCCCTTCCTGTGATGAGTTTAGCATAATGATTTCATGTATATACCGGAATACATAACCCGTGTCAAGTCAATTCTCAGTAGACAAAAGGACTACAAGATGCTTGAAATCACTATGGTGATTTTACCGGCCTGATATAAATAAAGCTTTGAAAAGCGTTGTTCCTTTGCTTGTTTTACCATGTATTTGTAGACTTTGTCACATGTGCATTTACTCCATATCTTTTCATTCACCATTGAGAAATTTTCGAAATTTTGCTACCCTATGGACTGCCAAAATATACAAATTCTAGTAGTCTTTCCTAAAATTTATTAGCCTAGGGCTACATGACTATTGTTAGAGTAGAACACTGAATTCTAAATATGATATATCATAAAAAGTTTTGTTACTGAAAATGTAGCTTTCAGAAACTTTTCTCCTATCACCAAATAAAGGACTGAAAATGAAATAAAATGCGTGAAGATTTTGATATTAATATGAATGAATAACACTCTCCAAAACATTTTTACATTTTTTATCGGGATTTCGGGATTATCAGAAATTAAGTCCGGGAAATCGGGAAAGGTGTAAAACAAGTCCTTCTCGATTTATAGTCTCGAAATGTAGTGAGACATGAACTTTTCATCGCATTTTTCTCAGCTTCTACTAGAGGAATTCATTAGAAAATTAATATTCAGCCTCTATACGATTTTTTGAGGAACCTCTTATTTTGAGTCCTGTCGGATTTGTGCTTCCTGTTTGACAAAATGTTGAGTTAAGAAATGTGTAGTGAAACATGAATTTTTCCGTCACATTTTTCTCAGTCTCCAAAAGAGTGATTGATTTGAAAATTGGAATGCACCCTCTATACATGATTAGTTGTAAAGGTTGCATTTTACTCGGCTTCTACAGGAGGGATTGATTTGAAAATTGGTATGCAACCTCGTCTTCGTAAGTTGTAAAGTACATCCCATTTTGAGTCCTGTTAGTTGTGCACTCCCTGTTTGATGAAATGTGGACTTGGGAGTTTGTTTTTTATTGCAGTGTGGAGTTGGTAAAACAGTTCCCCGTGGAAGAGATGTATGCTCTTTATTTTTCTTAGATATGGTGTACTTGTACATGAGATAATATCTCATGTGTACACTTTGTTCAATTACTATTATCTAAATTTATGTGAATTCTAAAATCGAAGGATTAACTCCCTCCATCGTAGTTTTGTCCTTTGCTATATTCGATTTTACTGATTATTCGGATTTCGTTTGGTTTATGCATTTTAAACATTTTTGGAGTGTTGCGGATGCGACAGCTTCCCTTGTCATGAACAGTACTACGAAATCAAATCGGATATACATTTGGTAGGTTGTGAAGCGGTAGAAAAAAGTCCCAAATGCCTTCACAATAATCTGACCGCTGTGGTGCAAAATATTTATAAGCAATGGATATCGAGAGTTTATTTGATATTTTAAATCAATTTCTTCACAAAAAGAAAACTCAGAAAACAAACAAACAAAAAATTCGGGTGAGGAAATTAACGAACACGTGCTTGGCGAATGATACATTGTCCAATTTTATCCATCACATGACCACCATATCAAGTGATTAACACTCTAAGCGAAGTGTAGCTGTGAAGTATAGAAGAAGGCGAACATTTCAATACAAAAGATGATTCAATATTGACGTTTTAATCAAAATCTTTAACACGACTGCAATTCGATCTCAGGTAATGGAAAATTAACAAACATGTGCTTGGCGTATGAATTATATCTGTCACATGACCACCATAGTCACGTGAAATAAATATTTAGTTGCGATCATCTGCATACGAAAAGTCGTACCATCATTTTTGCGTAATATTAATATACTGATTTTCAGATGTAGAAGTCGTTTATGTGATTAGTTGACTTGGCATTTGACATCCACTTTGAGCTAAAAGAGGAGGATAACCTTCATTCGGTTCGGCAAGATACGTACCTGTCTACGAGAACGAGACATTCTTAAATGTTTTTTGTTTAGACTTGATTCAGTGTTCTCGGTAGAAATTAAACGTCTGCCTGTCCTTTTTTCGTGATGCCAGTGCCCTTTTCATCATGTCTACCCTTTTTGTTCAGGTGCAAGTGTCGTTTTGCTCGAATTTTATGTGCAAAAGATTTTGTCAAATTGAAAAGTACCGTACGTGTCTGCTTATTGATTTTATGTCAATAGGCAGGTGGTTCTGTGACAGATAACGAGTTGATTTGACTAATTAATTAGGGTCTATTAGGACAGTCATTAGTGTTGTTTATTTAGCAATCACTCAACATTAACAATGACTTGCAACCATCAACTACAATATACCTCTCTTGAATAATTCTCCATTGTATTGATAATGGCTGTAAGATTTTTATGTTTACCCTGAAATACCCCAATGTAACGAAATATCTTGCAAATTGTCTGAAATAATATCTGGATATTTTCTATTTTTTTGGATATTTGGATATTTTTTACTTTTTGATTTGTTTAACTTTTGTTTATCTATTGAATACCTATAGAGCCCACTCTCTATCAAATTCCAAACTTGACTTGTTCAGACCTACGTTTCTAACGTTTTCTGGTTGAATGCTATCTGTTTCCTTGTGTGTTTCTTGTCCCCAGATACGTCTCTAAAGTGTGTCTGACATATGCAGTTGCACCAACGTTAATTGGAAAAAGGGAGCAATTTCCTTCTAGGAAACCTTTTAAAAGAAACTTGAGGCAATATGGACTAAACTTGATCAAAATGGGTCTGTTAAAAAATTGTCTATCAGATTGTGTTAAAAATGTGTGATGTTATTTGACCTTGTTGGAACCAAACATTGACACAACTGTACAGTCCTTTGATGGATCTAGTTAAAACTGTATCCCTCAGGCCTATGTCCTATCCAGGAGTTCCATCAGCAGTGAACCTACATTTTAGTTTGATATTGGGCGGTATTTTAACTGAAACCGAATGTGGCCATAATGGTCCTTTTGTTTGTCTTTATTAAAATTGTGTCCTGCAGGTCAGAATCCTACTCAAGATTGCTGCCAGCGGGAATTACTAGTTTAACATGAAAACCTGTGGGAAAATACATTCTTAAATCATTACTTGACAACGACAGTAGAATACCAAAGGAACAAAGCACAAGATTACATAAATCAAAGTCCAGAGACTAGGCAAAAACAAGAACACAAGACAGAAGACCAAAGACACTACATGCCCACAAAACACTACATATACAACACAAAAAAGTAGTAGTTAGAACCAAATTTAGTTACAATGGTCTTTGTATAAGCTCCTTACAAAATTGCATGACGACTGTAGGTCCTATCCCAAATGACTATCAATGGGAAAAATATTTTACAGATAATAAGCACTCAGATTCACAAGGAGCAATATGTGCATTTGGAAGCTTTATGTCAGATTAACATAGCAGATTTTCTAAAAGTAACACGACTTAATTGGTCTTCACATGAGTGGTTTTCAATGAAAAACTGAGTTACATTTTTGATCTGAACAACCAAAATAAATTATTGGTCAAAGCATAATAGCAGACTCTTTCTAAATAATGCCACAACTCATACAAAAGGGAATTTGTATAGTTTTATGATTGGTCCCACTCTCATTTATTCCTATGACAGCAACACTTCCAGCAGTGCTGTCAGCACTTTGATTTGAATATGGATTTCCTTTGTTTGGGTTCTAATGCTGCTGATGAGGAATTAATTTCCGAAATGGCCACACAGCTCATTAAAATTATTGCAGTTGGTGTTAACATGTGTTATGGTCTCATGTTCATTTACTCCATATCCTTTCGTAAAATATTAGTTAGTGGACTTAGTAGTGAAACATGATTTTTTAATCCCAGTTTTCTCAGCTTCTACAAGAGGGATTGATTTCAAAATTGATACACATCCTCTATATGATAAGTTGTAAGGACATCCTATTTTGAGTTCTGTTGTACTTCCTTTTTGTCTCGCCTGCGACGCGACCATAGATTCCGTCGTCGTCGTCGTCGTCGTTGTTGTTAACTTTCGGCTAACCCAAATGTAAAACTTTTTTAAAACATCAATAACTTTTTCAAATCTTATTCAATATCAATGAAATTTTGAAACAATATCCAGTACAACTTCATAAAAAAATCTGAAGTTTATTTTTGGAAAAAAATAATTCCAATATTTCCGTGAACTTAATTTTTTTTTCGATTTTTTTTTTGTTTTTGTTTTTTGTTTTGTTTTTTGTTTTTGTGTGTGTGTTTTTAGGATGATTTACAGTACGTAAATCCTTCTTATGCTGTCGCTTTCTTCAGAAAAATCCCGGGTATGAATATGCACTTCGAGAGCAAAAATCAATTTTTTGCGGCCAAATTCATTGCGAATCTCTTCTTTAACATTATTGTAAACAGCATAAGAAATATGACATATAAATGTAAGGTGTAAGCCTAATTAAAATAGAATTGTCGAGGGAATATTTCAGCAGTTGACAGAGTGTCACGTGACAAGTTAATTATAAATAACTTCACATGTTACCGTAGTTGTAGAAATAATAATCAATTACCTGTGACCTGAATATTTGTAATGTTTCTGAATTCAAAAGATGAAAAAAAAACTTAAATAACTCAGTACATGATTAAAATTATGAATAATCGAGGATTAAGAATTCTTTCTTATTTAGTAAGCGTAGTTTGCACAAAGTGCTAATTTGATTAAGAATTGATCCAAAATGATAACTTGTATATCGATACTGAAAAAATATTAAAATAAAAAAATACCAAAGTTGCAAAAATGAACAGTAAATTTAGTTATGCTGTACACGTGTTTCAAGGAGTAACCTTTCATCAAATAATATGGAAAGCCATAATCGAAAAATTGTAATCAAAGAAGTACTCATTGCCAAAAATATCGAAATGGGAAGCCAAATCCAGTACTAAGAAAATTGGCAATATGTATTTTTGTTTTAAGTACCCACTTAGAGACAAAGGATGGACAATTATTCATGTTTTCATTGGCGAATTAAGAGATGAGTTCGGGGTTGGATACCTCCCCTTTTTATTATTTTAAAATTTCGTGCAGAATTTTACTGGAACCTCATTGAACACCC
>MJUU01047009.1:401450-414646 GCA_002080025.1 Modiolus philippinarum | reverse complement strand
TGAAGTGTTTAACAGTGATGTTAACCTCACGTGTTAAATTGCGCGGTAATCATCACATTTTAAAAAGGAAAGCGAAGTACTGATTTATCCAATCAGAATCTTGTATATTTATAGTCATTTAATAAACCCATTTGCTTGACGCAAAAATGTTGAGGCTTTCAACAATGAGCAAACACTAATACCTAATAGTACATTGGGGACGTACCCTAGCACTAGTTGCATCCACTTGAGCAGAATTCACTTGATGGACATCGAACAAAGTTACGTCCATGTTTGTCTACATCAATGGATGCGGGATCAGACATAAGATATTGGACAAAGTACCCTAATAAACACTGTCATCCATTGCCCGAAAGAGGGACCAAAAGACAATTCGAAGAACACACGACCACGACCACAGGATAGTCATTGAGTTGGTTGTAAGATAACTTGGCAAATAAAATGGGGATATGTGGGCATTATAACTATAGATGGTAAAATAGTTTGATTTTTTAAAGAAAATATGAAAGCCAAAATGCAAAATTTTGAAAATTTTAACTGAAGAAAACTAGAGAGCATACATCTCAATCAATGGGGATCTTTATAAGAACTCCACACTTCAAGAAAAAATAATGGATATTGTCAACGAGTAAATGTACAGGAGACAAAATTCATACAGATACATGTTAAAATTAACCAAATGCAACAACGCTTTTACTGTTCTTCATCTTCTATACTTTCAACATTTTCTATATAGTCTTTTGTTGCCCAGTAAATAATTTTACGATTATCTTTTTTCGAAATTAACGCGTAAATCCGACTAAACAGTACTTCAGTACTTTGATTTTGTTGTTGTTTTTTGTTTTTGTTTTTGTTTTTGTTTTTTGGTTTACTCCATTTCTGAGCACCTTCATGTCATAGACAGATGATGATTTGTACGTTGTTACATCTTTAGTACTTACCAACATCCAAAGATTGCTAATTTCCAGTGCAGCGCAGAACTTAGGTTCAACATTGGACCCTATGGGAAAATCACATTTTCATCTTTTCCTCTGAAACCACTGGAGCGAATTCAACCAACTTTTATAAAAAAAAATTCCGTGGACTTTATTTTTTTTCGACATTTTTTTTTTGGTTTGCTCCATTTCTGAGCACCTTTCATGTCATAGACAGATGATGATTGGTAAGTGATTACATCTTTAGTAGCAACCAACATCCATACCAGAATTATATCACCTTGGCCTATATTTTCTGCTTCAATGAATTTGGCTAAATTTTCACTTTAGGTCCAAATATCAACAATGTGAAAACTAAATTGGAATTTAGGAATTAAATTTTGGTGTAGAATTGTTGCATAAAGTTTATAGATGGACAATAGCTTTTGGAATTTTATTCTGGTTCCAACTTTGGTAAATTTCCTGAAAATGTCCAAGACTAACAGTTTTTGATATTTTTACATACAATCAAATATTTAAGCCTTTTTTCATACTAGACATAATTCTGAAAAATAAAACTTCTAAAAACTAAAAATTAAATAATATGGTTCCAGTTTTGGTAAATTTTCTGCAACTCTCAAAGACCAGCATTTTTTTTTTTTTTTTGAATTCTTGCTAGCAACTGTAATTTTGGATGAATTCTACTGAAAACAAATTAATCAATTCTTAGATTTCCAAAACTTTGATTCCAATTTTGGTAAATTTCCTGTAACTCCAAAAGACAAGCAATTTTTTAGCAACAATGTTTTTTGGAGGAATTTTAGTCAAAACAAGTATTTTCAATGCTTAGATTTCAAAATGTTTATTCCAATTGTGGTAAATTTCCTGATACTCTCAAAAATCAGATTTAGAATACAAAAATACCGAAAATGCATAAAAAAACCCAGTAAATTTCGTTATGCTGTACACGTGTTTCAAGGAGTAACCTCTCATCAGCAGCATTAAAATCAAATAATATGGAAAGCCATTACCCAAAAGTAGTCAAAAAAGAAGTAATCATTTCCAAAGATATCGAAATTTGAAGCCAAATCCAGTACCAAGGACATCTACCGAGTGCCATACACGGAACGAAGCCTCAGTATTTTTAAGTGGTTAGAATTTTGATAAAAACAGTAAATTTTAATAACAAGCAATGTAAAATTTTCATGTCAGGCAAGTCTGACTATTGGGCCAAACTAATATAGGCCAAATTGTAGTGATGGTGGAGTGAGCAGGCGTGACACTAGGTTCCGCGGAACCGAAATAGGGACCTCTTTACCAAATGTAGTGAAATATGCAGTTTTTCGTCACATTTTTCTAAGGTTCTATAAGAGGGATCGCTTTCAAAATAACAAAATACCGAAGTCACTGTAACTTTACTCTGGCCATTTCGACATCTATGTCTCATCAGTGCATATAAAATCAAAACATTGAAAATCCATAAATCGAAACGTGTACAAAAATTGATATGCACCCTCAATGATTAGTGGAACTTATGTTTAACATTGGACCCTATGGGAAAATCCCATTTTCATCTTTTCCTCTGAAACCGCTGAAGCAAATTCAACAAAACATTACAGGAATGATGTACTAGAGGTCCTGCACAAAGAATGCTCATTTTGTTCCGATCCGATAAAAAACATGGCCGCCAGCGCGGAACTTAGGTTTAACATTGGACCCTATGGGAAACTTTTCCTCTGAAACCTCTGATGCAAATTCAATAAAGGGCTACGCCGAGCGCAGCATGATACGACCACAGCATGTCGACCACTGAAATATGAACAAGTGTTAACTCAAATTAATATGGACACAGTAATTTGCTGGACACAATAAGAAAAATCTGTTTCACATATTTTGAAATATTGCAATTTGGCCCCTTTGACCCTTTATAGCTTGGAAACCGTAAGAGCTATGCAAAATCTATTGCCATAGTAGTGAAAGCTTACACAATGAGAAAAATCCAAAGAAAAAAAATTGATGAAAAATGGAAGATTTCACATACTAGTATTTCTAATAATTGCAATTTTGGCCTCTTTGACCCCTTATATCTTGGAAACGTTAAGAGCTACGACATACCACTGAAAGCTTACAATGAGAGGAATCCAACGTAAATAAATCCCATCAAAATCTGATGAAAAATAAAAATTTTAGGTTATCCCCATGTTTGCAATTTTGGCCCCGTTGGGTCTCATAGCTTGGAAAGGAAACAAGTTATCAAAAATCTGATGGTGCAGCACTAGTTAATTTTTGATAAGAAATCCATTGCAAAAAACTGCATCAAAATTGGACTTAAAATAAAAAAATTAAAATTTTTGAAATTCGCCCCTTTTGGGCCCCATTTATCTCGTAAATGGTACATGCCACATGAAATCTGTTGCATACTTCAGATTTAAAATTTTTTAAGGAGTACACTGAAAGAAACCCCATCAAAATCCGATAAATAATAAACATTCTACAGTAAAATATGTGAAAACACCAAATTTTGCACTTTTTGGCACCTTTTTTAGAAACGGGAGGGGCCACAAAACCCAAAACCATTCCTAGCCTTCCTTTGGTGCCAAGGAACATTGTGTTAAAATTTCAGAAGGTTTGATCAACTGGAACTTGAGTTATTGACCAAAAACAAAAGTGTCTACAGACGACAACGACGACAGCACCATACCACTATACGACCACAATTTTTTTGCGGTCGTATAACAAAACTTTACAGGAATGATGTACTAGAGGTCTTCCACTAAAACGATGGGAACGAAACGAGCAAAAGACCTTCTATACATCATCCCTGTAAAGTTTGGTTGAATTTGCTTCAGTAGTTTCAGAGGGAAAGATGAAAATGTCAAAAGTTTAACGGACGGACGACTGACGCCAAATGATGGCAATAGCTAACACTGATCCTTGGGGGAAGGTGAGCTAAAAACATGGTGGCCAGCCTGGAACTTTGGTTTAGCATTTGGTCCTATGGGAAAATCAAATTTTAGTCTTCTCTTAAACCACTGAAGCAAATTCAACNAAAGATACAACTCAACAAGGGTTCCAATGAGAAAATTCTGGCCAAATAAGACGAAAAATAAAATTCACTTTAACTCACATGACCAAAAAAATGATGTATGGGATGTATGGTTGAATTGGTCATAATAGTTAAATTTACATCACATTGTCAAAAGCTTTGTGGGATTCATTTTCAGACATGTGGCTTACTGCATTCTGTGTATTTCTGAAGGATTATATCATTGTGTTCATACTTGTATTGTGTCTGCACTTGAATTGTGTGCACTCTCAATTGGTTTTGCACTTATATCTTGGAAACGTTAAGAGCTACGACATACCACTGAAAGCTTACAATGAGAGGAATCCAACGTAAATAAATCCCATCAAAATCTGATGAAAAATAAAAATTTTAGGTTATCCCCATGTTTGCAATTTTGGCCCCGTTGGGTCTCATAGCTTGGAAAGGAAACAAGTTATCAAAAATCTGATGGTGCAGCACTAGTTAATTTTTGATAAGAAATCCATTGCAAAAAACTGCATCAAAATTGGACTTAAAATAAAAAAATTAAAATTTTTGAAATTCGCCCCTTTTGGGCCCCATTTATCTCGTAAATGGTACATGCCACATGAAATCTGTTGCATACTTCAGATTTGAAATTTTTTAAGGAGTACACTGAAAGAAACCCCATCAAAATCCGATAAATAATAAACATTCTACAGTAAAATATGTGAAAACACCAAATTTTGCACTTTTTGGCACCTTTTTTAGAAACGGGAGGGGCCACAAAACCCAAAACCATTCCTAGCCTTCCTTTGGTGCCAAGGAACATTGTGTTAAAATTTCAGAAGGTTTGATCAACTGGAACTTGAGTTATTGACCAAAAACAAAAGTGTCTACAGACGACAACGACGACAGCACCATACCACTATACGACCACAATTTTTTTGCGGTCGTATAACAAAACTTTACAGGAATGATGTACTAGAGGTCTTCCACTAAAAATGCTCATTTTGTTCCGATCCGATAAAAAAAACATGGCCGCCAGCGAGGAACTTAGGTCTAAAATTGGACCCTATGAGAAAATAACATTTTCATCTTTTCCTCTGAAACGGCTGAAGCAAATTAAACAAAATTTACAGGAATGATGTACTTCAGGTCCTTCACTAAGACTGCTCATTTTGTTCCGATCGGATAAAAAACATGGTGGCCAGCACGGCACATAGTTTAACATTGGACCCTAATGGAAATCACATTTTCTTCTTCTCCTCTGTAACGGCTAAGCAAATTCAACCAAACTTCACAGGAAGGATGAACTAAAGGTCCTTTACAAAGATTGCTCATTTCGTTCCGATCCGATAAAAAAACTAGCTATCAGAACAAAATGAGCAATCTTTGTTAAGGACCTTTAGTACTTCATTCCTGTGAAGTTTGGTTGAATTTGCTTAAGTGGTTTCACAGAAGATGACTAGAGGCTCAGGGACTGAGCCTGAATCGCTCACCTGACAAAATGCTTCTAATAAAAGCCCTGTCTATGCTGATGACCAAAAATGATTTTTTCATTCAGGGTCTACTGTTAAGCTATAGTTCCATACATATTCCAATTCAATTTGGTTAAATTTACTAGAGGATGACTAAATGATCAATTTCCCATAGGGTCAAATGTTAATCTATATTCCGCCCTGGCAGCATGATGTTATTTGTTAGATCGGAACGTAATGAGCAATCTTTGTACAGGACCTTCCATACAACATTCCTGTAAAGTTTGATTGAATTTGCTTCAGTGGTTTCAGAGGTGAAGATGAAAATGTGATTTTTCCCATAGGGTCCTATGTTTAAGCAAGGTTGCGTTCTGGCAGCCATGCTTTTTTGTCGAATCAGAATATAGAATATATTGAGCAATCTTTGTAAAAGACCTTCCATACATAATTCCTGTAAAGTATGGTGGAATTTGCTTCAGGAGAAGATGGAAATGCAGTTTTACCCATAGGGTCCAATGTTAAACCTAAGTTCCTTGCTGGAGGCCATGTTTTTCGTCGATTTAATACAAAATAAGCAACCTTGTTAGAAGACCTTCCATACATCATTCCTGTAAAGTTTGATTGAATTTGCTTCGGTGGTTTTAGAGGTGAAGATGAAAACGTGATTTTTCCCAGAGTCCAATGTGAAACCTTACGTTCTGCACTGGCGGCCATGTTTTCTGTCGGATCGAAAAAAAAATGAGCAATCATTATAAAGGACTTTCCACACATCATTCCTGTAAAGTTTGATTGAATTTGCTTCAGTGGTTTCCGAGGAGAAGATGAAAATGTGATTTTCCCATAGGGTCGAATGTAAAACCTAAGTTCTCTTCTGGCTGCCATGTTTTTGGTACGATCGAAACGAAATGAGCAATCTTTGTAAAGGATCTTCCATCCATCATTCCTGTAAAGTTTAGCTGAATTTGCTTCAGTTGTTTCTGAGAAGGAGAAAATGCGATTTTCCTCATAGGATCCAATGTTAAACCTAAGTTCCGTGCTGGCGGCAAAATTCTTATTGAATCTGAACCAAATGAGCAATCCTGGTAAAGGACCTTCTAAACATCATTCCAGTAAAGTTTGATATATATAGAATTTGCTTCAGTTGTTTCTGAGGAGAAGATGAAAATGTGATTTTTCCCATAGGTTCCTATGTTAAACCTAAGTTCAGCGCTGGCGGCCATGTTTTTTGTCGGAACAAAACGAAATGAGCAATCATTGTAAAGGATCTTCCATACATTATTTCTGTAAAGTTTGGTTGAATTTTGCATAAGTGGTTTTAGAGGAGAAGATGAAAATGTGATTTTCCCATTGGGTCCAATATTAAACCATGTTCCGTGCTGGCGGCCATGTTTTTTGGGTTGGAAGGAAATGAGCAATCTTTGTTAAGGACCTTAAGTACATCATTCCTGTAAAGTTTGGTTGAATTTGCTTCAATACTTTCAGAGGAGAAGATGGAAATGTGATTTTCCCATAGGGTCAAATGTTAAACTATGTTCCGTGCTGGCTGTCATGTTTTTTATCGAATCGAAACGAAATGAGCAATCTTTGTCAATTATCTTCCTTACATCATTCCTGTAAAGTTCAGTTTAATTTGCTTCAGTGGTTTCAGAGGAGAAGATAAAAATGAGATTTCCCATAAGGACCAATTTAAAACTATGTTCGGCATGTTTTTGTCCAACTGGAACAAAATAAACAATCTTTGTAAAAGGACCTTTAGTACATTATTTCTGTGAAGTTTGGTTGAATTTGCTTCAGTGGTTACAGAAAAGAAGATGAAAAGGTGAATTTCCCATAGGGTCCAATGTTAATCTATGTCCTGTGTTGGTGGCCATGCTTTTACCAGTTTGAAGAACAAAATCAGCAATCTTTGGAAAGAACCTTCTATACATCATTCCTGTAAAGTTTGGTTGAATTTGCATCAGTGGTTTCAGAGGAGCAGATGAAAATGTGATTTTCCTGTAAAGTTTGGTTGAATTTGCTTCAGTGGTTTCAGAGATGAAAATGTGATTTTCCCATAGGGTCCAATGTTTAACTATGTTCCTTGCTGGCGGCCATTTTTTATTGGGTCGGAGCGAAATGAGCAATCTTTGTTAAGGACCTTTAGCATCATTCGTGTAAAGTTTGGTTGAATTTGCCTCAGTGGTTTCACAGGAGAAGATGAAAATGTGGTTTTCCCATTAGATCCAATGTTAAACTATGATCCGTGCTGGCGGCCATGTTTATTTATCGGATCAGAACGAAATGCAGAATCTTTGTGAAGGACCTTAAGTACATCATGCCTGTAATGTTTGGTTGAATTTGCTTCAGCAGTTTCAGAGAAGATGAAAATGTGATTTTCCCATAGGGTCCAATGTTACACTATGTTCCGTGTTGGCGGCCATATTTTTTATCTGATGGGAACGAAACGAGCAAAAGACCTTCTATACATCATCCCTGTAAAGTTTGGTTGAATTTGCTTCAGTAGTTTCAGAGGGAAAGATGAAAATGTCAAAAGTTTAACGGACGGACGACTGACGCCAAATGATGGCAATAGCTAACACTGATCCTTGGGGGAAGGTGAGCTAAAAACATGGTGGCCAGCCTGGAACTTTGGTTTAGCATTTGGTCCTATGGGAAAATCAAATTTTAGTCTTCTCTTAAACCACTGAAGCAAATTCAACCAAACGAACGATGTATGAAAGGTCCTTGATTACTCATTTCTTCTTATCCTATTGTCTATTTTGTTTGACAATAAAATATGTTTAAAGTTAAAAGTTCAGATCCAACAAAAAAAAAACACGGCCACCTGCGCAGCACGTAGGTTTTACATTGGACCCTATTGGAAAATCACATTTTGGTTCTCCTTCGTTCTTATCCAATAAAATGCATGGGCGCCGAAGCGCAGCCTGAGTTTAACGTTGGAATCTATGGAAAAAACAACAATTTAATGTTCTCCTCTGAAACCACTGAAGCAAATTCAATCAAACTTTGTAGAAGTGATGTACAGAAAGTCCTTTACAAATATTGCTCATTCCTTTTCATTATGACAAAAGACATGGCCCCAGCGAATGAACTTAGGTTTTACTTTGGACCCAATGGAAACAAGAGCTGTCGCTGAATGGCAGCCAGATATACCCCGCCCATTAAACTCTGGCAAGTGGGTGTGGACAGAATACGAGTATGGACGTGAAGATACAACTCAACAAGGGTTCCAATGAGAAAATTCTGGCCAAATAAGACGAAAAATAAAATTCACTTTAACTCACATGACCAAAAAAATGATGTATGGGATGTATGGTTGAATTGGTCATAATAGTTAAATTTACATCACATTGTCAAAAGCTTTGTGGGATTCATTTTCAGACATGTGGCTTACTGCATTCTGTGTATTTCTGAAGGATTATATCATTGTGTTCATACTTGTATTGTGTCTGCACTTGAATTGTGTGCACTCTCACTTGGTTTTGCACTTGTCATATTGATTCAGTGTTCAACGATTAGGGGTATGGATAGTTGCTGTTCAGTGATGGCTCTTGTTCAGTTTGTCATTCTTTAACCCTTCAAACTATCAGATTCCAATCAAACTTACTGTGTTACTGTTGTTTACCAGATCTGGTTGTACACATTGTACTTTAAATTTTGGTTTTACAGATTTGAGAGGTCATACTTAGCTCATTTGTCAATTTAGATTGTTAATCTGAAACTTCTTCAAAACTGCATGTCATATTCCAGGGAAATTGGTAGGATATGTTTTTCTCCTGATCTAGTTGTGCGCCTGATACCTGAATGATTTTACATATTTTAGAAGTTCATTTTTCTATAGTGCTGGCGACACAAGTATTCCATGAAACAGCCAAAAAATTTTCATATTTGGTATGCGACTTCCTTCACCAAATACTGTGTTGCTGTTATTATTAACTTTATTTGATGTGAATTTACTGGCTAGACAAAAAATAAAACCAACATCACACAAATATGAAGATTCATAATAAGGATAGTTCAGGTCTGATTTGTAGGTTTAGTTCCTGACAATATTGTAAAAATATAGACTTCAATTGTTCATTCAAGGTACAGGAAATTGTTAAACAAAGAATCTGAATAATATTGCAGTGATGATCATTTATACAATGTTTTCTTATCATGTACATCTGGTATATTTAAAAGATGGTCCATTTCCCCCAATCTCAGGAACAGTTGCTTCTAATACTAGATACAGAAAACTGGCGTTTTCGGAAGTGCCCCACAATTTCAATCCTGAAACTTGGGGCAAAAGTCAATTTCAGGTAAGTGTGGATTCAAATTCTGTTTGACACACAAATGTGTTGATACAGTAATTTGCTGGATATAGTGATTTCTTGAAGTTTTACTAAACCTATCATTTCTTAGCTAAAATCATTTAAGCCAATAAAAGTTAATAAATCTTATGATGAAAATTTGGTTAACAGTAAAAAGTCGAAGTTTTGGCAAGCAGGAAGTGGACGTTTTACAAACTTGAAAACCGCGTATACAATACAACTCATCATTTCCAAGCTTCAGACCAAATTTCAAATAATTCCCTCAAGTAAAAGTCAAGAAATCTGTGACGGAAAATTTGATTTATAGTAAAAAAATCAAAGTATTGGCAAACAGGAAGTGGATGTCCAACAAACTTGAAAATTGCTTCCACAATACAACTTATCATTTCCATACTTCAGACAAAATTTCAAATCATTCCGTCCAGTAGAAGCCAAGAAATCTGTGACAGAAAATTTGATTTATAGTAAAAAATCAAAGTGTCGGCAAACAGGAATTGGATGTCTGACAAACTTGAAAATTGCTTACACAATACAACTCATCATTTCCAAATTTCAGACCAAATTTCAAATCATTCCCTCCAGTAGGAGCCAAGAAATCTTGTGACGGAAAATTTGATTTATAGTAAAAAATCAAAGTGTCGGCAAACAGGAAGTGGATGTCTTACAAACTTGAAAATTGCTTACACAATACAACTCATCATTTCCAACCTTCAGATCAAATTTCAAATCATTCCTTCCAGTAGAAGCCAAGAAATCTGTGACGGAAAATTTGATTTATAGTAAAAAATCAAAGTATTGGCAAACAGAAAGTGGATGTCCGACAAACTTGAAAATTGCTTAAACAATACAACTCATTATTTCCAAGCTTCAGACCAAATTTCAAATCATTCCCTCTAGTAGGAGCCAAGAAATCTGTGACAGAAAAAATTGTTGATGGACAGACAGACGGACAGACAGACAAAGTGAAAACTATAGGGCACCCGCATCTGAATGCGAGGCCCTAAAAATGGATTTGAAAATCAAACTTATAATCTTATGCTTACTTATCACAAGAGACAGATTCTTAATGATTGAAGGATTAAGGTCAAAGTTGCTATTGAAAGAACCGAAGTTGCTATTAATTTTGATTCTGCATATGCGAATTCTGACAACTGATGTCTCTTCATGGCAGATAAAATCAAAATATTGGAAATCCATATACCGAAATATGTGTAAAGACTAAAAGTGAGTATTCTATGGGTTATCTGCATAATAACTTTTAAAACTAGAGCATGTCTAAACAAGCGTTGTCTGAAGGGCCCCGCAATTTCGATCCTAAAACTCTGGGCAAAAGTAAAAATCAGATGAATGTTTGACACACTAATGTGTTGATACAGTAATTTGCTGGATACAGTGATTTCTTGAAGATTTACCAAACTATCATTTCTTAGCTTCAGACTAAATATCAAGTCATTTAAAGTTCAAAATCAAAGTATCAGCAAAACAGAAAGTAATTCAGTGATAAACCTATAAGTCACTCACACAAAACAAATCATCATTTCTGAGCTTCACACCAAATTTCAAACCATTCCCTATTGTAGAAGCCAAGAAATGTGTGAAGAAAATTTCGTTGATAGTAAAAAATCAAAGTATCCGCAAACAGGAAGTGGACGCCTGACAATGTTGAAAATTGCTTACACATTAAAACTCATTATTATGTATTATTATTTCATGTAACAGTGGTGATGTTGAGGATGAATACCATTTTTTCTCAACATGCACCCATTATTCAACACAAAGAAAATTATTCATAGAAAAACTAAAAAAAATACACTAATAAATCTTATCCAAACTATCATTTAACTATGAGTGAAATCTCATATTTGCTTAATAGCAATTCATACAATTTACTTAAATTAACAATAAAATTTATGTCAGAATGTTGGCAACTTAAAATAAATTCATAATGCAGTAACTCCAAATATTTAAAACCACTGTCACATCATGACATTCATTCAAATTAGCTTGCATATAATATGTTCAGTCGATTTTTTATGTTATTGATATTGTTTGTTTTCATCATGCCATAACCATTTACTGTAAATGTGTTTGCGCAATAAATATTGTCTATTGTCTATTATCAAGCTTCAGACCAAATTTCAAACTTAGTAGTAAGTCTTCCATGGAAGACATGTGTCGCCTGTAATAACACTAAAAGTAAGTTACGTCAAACAGGAAGTGGGCATGCAAGAGATCCCAGACCCTCTTACACATTATAGGTCCCAATACTGATACTCCATGCCAAATTGCAGAAGGCAGGGACATGTGGTGTCTGAGAAAATGTGACAGAAATTTTCAATACTCGAAAAATATTCTAAGTTCAGTCAAACAGGAAGTGGGCATGCCAGAGATTCAAAACTCTATTACAGGATATAGGTCCCCATACTGATACTCCATGCTAAATTACAGAAGGCTGGGAATTGTGGTTCCTGAGAAAAATGTGGCAGAAATTTTTTGTGACACCAATCGACAAAAATATTCTAAGTTCCGTCAAACAGGAAGTGGCCATGCAAGAAATCCCAAACTTTATTACACGGTATAGGTCCCAATACTGATACTCAATATTGAATTGTAGAAGGCTAGGGGTGGTAAAAGGGGGTCCCCAACACGAAAGAACGTGATAAAACATAGGTAATCAACGATTACAAAGTTCGGCTCGCTATGGCACGTTGTCGCAGCAACCAAATTTTGTCTGTATGCTGACATACTATCAATATTGCATGCATATGCAAGGTTACCTGAACCATCAATGTACAGTTACTGAGCTATGAACTCCGATGTATACATTAATGTAAGTCATTCATGCATAAAATGTAGGTTTGAGTGACCTAATTTTTCTGAATGCTGAGCTACCATCACAGATGCATGCACATGCAGGATGATCCTACCATGTACAGTATCTGAGATCTGATCCCCGACATGAACTTGAATGGAAGTCAGTCAAGCGGAAAATGTAGGTCAAAGTGACCCAATTTTGCCTGGATGCTGACCTACTATCAGAGATGCATGCACGTGCAAGGTTAGATGATCCTACCATGTACAGTGACCGAGATCGTAAACTTGAATGTAAGTTACTCAAGCCGAAAATATAGGTCAAAATGACCTAATTTTGCCTGGATGCTGACCTACCATCAGAGATGCATGCACATGCAAGGTTAGATGATCCTACCATGTACAGTGACTGAGATCTGAACTCGGACGTAAACTTGAATGTAAGTCACTCAAGCAGAAAATATAGGTCAAAGTGACCTAATTTTGCCTGGATGCTGACCTACCATAAGAGCTACATGCACATGCAAGGTTAGATGATCCTACCATGTACAGTGACTGAGATCTGAACTCGGACGTAAACTTGAATGTAAGTCACTCAAGCAGAAAATATAGGTCAAAGTGACCTAATTTTGCCTGGATGCTGACCTACCAT
>MJUU01047009.1:379441-393987 GCA_002080025.1 Modiolus philippinarum | reverse complement strand
ACGCCGACGCCAGCGCCATACCATAATACGACCGCAAAATTTTTGCGGTCGTATAAAAAATTATGTTAATCATGTTCATCTCAAATGGCAGCCAAAAGCAACATAATTAAACATTTAACCATGCATTTTTGAAAGAATATAAATTCCTTTATATAGCAATAACTCCTCATAGGAATTTGTCTGACACCTTGGAACTAATTAATGTAATGTGAAATGTAATCTTTGACCTGCTGAACAACTTTGACATTGTATTTCCCCAGCTATCTGTTGTAGTTTGGGGATTTGCCCAAAAACCATAGCCAGTAATTTATCATAAACGGTAACTCCCATACATTTCCTTCAAGAATTTAAATGAGAAATAAACAAGAGCTGTCGCCGAATGACAACCAGGTATACCCCCACTCATTGAACCCTGGACCAAAAATTCATGTTTACACCACATTTTCTCATTAAGTCCACATTTCGTCAAACAAGAAGTACACATCAGACAGGAGTCAAAATAGGAAGTTCCTTACAATTAACCATATAGAGGCTGCATACCAATTTTGAAGTCAATTCCTCTTATAGAAGCTGAGAAAAATGTGATGAAAAATTCATTTTTTGACTACATTTCGTAACAAAGTCCACATTTCATCAAACAGGAAGTACACATCTAACAGAACTCAAAATAAGATGTTCCTTACAACTAACCATATAGAGGCTGCATACCAATTTTGAAATCAATCCCCCTTGTAGAAGCCGAGAAAAATGCGACGAAAAATTCATGTCTTCACTACATTTCGTAACAAAGTCCACATTTCGTCAAACAGGAAGTACACATCGGACAGGACTCAAAATAGGAGTCCTTACAACTAACCATATAGAGGCTGCATACCAATTTTGAAATCAATCCCTCTTGTAGAAGCTGAGAAAAATGCGACGAAAAATTCATGTTTTCACTACATTTTGTAACTAAGTCAACATTTCGTCAAACAGGAAGTACACACCTGACAGGACTCAAAATAGGACGTTCCTTACAACTTACCATATAGAGGCTGCATACCAATTTTGAAATCAATCCCTCTTGTAGAAGCTGAGAAAAATGCGACAAAAATTTTTTTCGGACGAACGGACGAACAAGGTGAATGCAGTATACCCCCCTCTCTATAGAGTGGGGGTATAACAAGCAGACCTAGACATGCTGAAAATTATTGCTACCGTATTCCTCGTATTAAGAGCCCCTGCCACTATAAGCGCCCCTCCCCCTTAATTTCGTTTGAAATCCTTAAGTGCCCCTCAAAATTCCAACTAGAAGCAGCCATTTCCGTACTTATTTCATAGGTTTCTGTCATTGATTTGTTTTTATCAATTGCCAATGCGTATGCATCTGAGTTTCCGGTTGTAAACAATTGAGTTTTGACGTTCTTCGTTTGCATTTCAGTACAAACAACCGATTCACGTTATTCTTTTCTTCTGTTTGTCAAACATTTGGATAATTGAAGCATTTTTACATTGTGTACTTATGCAGGATGGAAGAATTTTGTTACAAGAGCTTCGTTTTGAAACACGGTTTTTGTCCTACTTAATAAGTGCCCCCTTTTCAAATTTTCTAAGTGCCCAGCTGGGCGCTTAATACGAGGAATATGGTATTTCATTTCTGTTATATTTATATTTCACACCTCACTGTTCAACTTAAAATCTGCTACACTACAGGTAGCCTTGTATGGAAAGTATATTGACTGGACTTCTAGATGTAAAATTTTTACATGTTGCTCCTCAAATGGGCAAAAAAATACAGAAAAGGTGAGGTAGATATTTAATTAAGTACACTATGAAAAAAGCATGGTTTTTCAGTTATTTGACAATTATAAAATAATTTTAACTGTAATTCCCTTCTATTCCTATGGCAATATTTTCTTCAATATCTGTCCCTTGAATTTCTAAAGTCCACACTCTATGGGTATTCATAGCTATCACTGTAAAAAAGTCACAAAATACTGATTATTCCAATGTTAATATTTGAAAATTATTTCTTTCAATTTCATTAAAATGTATTCAAACTAGAGAGCCTGTATCTCTCACCTGACAATATGCTTCTATGCAATGCATGACCATAAATAATTTTTACCAATTGGGTCTAATGTGTAGCTATGTTTTCCATTCGCCTGTGTTTTTGTCCAATCCTATTGAAATGAGTAATTGTTGCAAAGGACCTTACATACATTTAGTTAAATCTACTTGAATAGTTTCAGAGAAGATGATAAAAAGGATGATTTTCTCTTAGGGTCCAATGATAAACTATGTTCCATGCTGGCTGCTATGTTTGTCGGATCTATATGAAATGAGCAGTTTTTGTAAAGTACCTTCCATACATCATTCCTGTAAAGTTTGGTTGAATTTGCTTCAGTGGTTTCAGAGGGATATGAAAATGTGATTTTCCCATAGGGTCCAATTCCGCACTTGTGGCAATGCTTTTTAAGTACATCATTCCTGTGATGTTTGGTTGATTTTGATTCAGGGGTTTCAGAAAAGAAAATAAAAATGTGATTTTCCCATTAGGGTCCAATGTTAAAACTAAGATTTGTGCTGGCGGCCATGTTTTTTGTCAGATCCAAAAGAAATGAGCAATCTTTGTAATGGACCTTTAGTATTTCATTCCATGTCAAGTTTGGTATGATTTGCTACAGCAGTTTCAGAGGAGAAGATGAAAACGTGATTTTCCCATAGGGTCAAATGATAAACTTTATTCCATGCCGGCAGTCATTGTTTTTTTATTGGATCGAAACCAAATGAGCAATTTTTGTAAAGGACCCTAAGGACATCATTCCTGTAAAGTTTGGTAGATTTTGATACAATGGTTTCAGATGAGAAAATGAAAATGCAATTTTTCCTATAGGATCAAATGTTGTACCTAAGTTCCATGTGTTTTGTCAGATTAGAATGAACTGAGAAATCATTGTAAAGGACCTCTCATACATCATTCTTGTAAAGTTTGATTGAATTTGCTTCAATGATTTCAGAATAGGAGATAAAAATGTAATAGAATGTTAAAATATGTACTGTGTAGGCATTCATGTTTTTTGTCATATCGGAACGAAATGAACAATTATCTTTGTTAAGAACATTTAGTACATCATTCCTGTAAAATTTGCTTAAATTTGCTTTCAGAGGAAAAGATCAAAATGTAATTTTCCCATAGGGTTCAATGTAAACTATGTTCCGTCTGGAGGCCATGTTTTCTATTGGATTGTAACAAAATAAGCAATCTTTGTCTAGGACCTTCCATACATCATTCCTGTGAAGTTCGGTTGAATTTGTCTTGGTGGTTTCAGAGGAGAAGATGAAAATGTGTAAAGTTAACGGACAACAGATGAATGGACAACGGATGCCAAGTGATGGCTATAGCTCACACTGACCCTTTGGGTCAGGTGAGCTAAAGATTGTACAGTATATAATTCAGACAAACACTACCAATCTAAATGTTTCTGAAGATAAAGACTGTACAAAACATAGAAAAATGTTCGTTCTAACTTTAATACAGATACTGAATGAATGAATCAATTAACTTGTCGTGTAGTACTTACTTTTACTGAGTAATGATCAAAGCAGCATTTTTGTATTTAACTTTTTGTATGATGTTAGAATCAAACTATATCAACATCATCTACGAAACATGAGACTTCTAAATACTCTAAAATTGCTCAATATATGACCAACAAACTATCCAATATGTTTTGTACTCATTTGAGATTTCTAGAAAATTATTAGTTTTATCCAACTCCTGTTTGTCAATGGTCTTATTTTCACCCAAATGTCTTTCATATTTTCGTAGTTTATTTTCATCTTCTTTTACTCAAATACTGAAATTTATAAATAAAGTCTAAAATCAACCAGACCCTTGTCATTTTGTAGTTTGAGTTTTAAGCAGTTTGTTTGATGCTGATTTTTATTTATAGTACATTTGATTGTTGGGGTGAGAACAAGACCCTTTTTCACCATCTACCAGTATTTGGAAAACACTACTATCCTTTAAATACTATTTGTTGATCCTCTCTTGAGTTGAGTTGGAAAAAGTGGGCATTGTCCTCTTCATCATGCCAGACCTACTTCTGAGCTTACATGCATTTTGAAATGATGTCAGCTTTTCTACATAAATTATTTGAAAGTGACACCTTTCTTGAGCATTGTCAAACAAACAATTTTCAAAAACTTTGACAGTCTTTTATGAAGCTTGGGTAAGTTGTTGACCACAAAAATCAGACCAAATTCAGTTATGGTTACAGAGGTGTATAGGGTTATGCCCGTACAATTTTTTCTCAATAATTGCAACTGATTACATGGGAACTAAGTATCTAACTTGGTATTAAAGATAAATTGAATTGGGCCCCTATTTATTTTGGGTTCTGAGGAGAGAATGGCTCTTGAGTTATGTTCCTTGACGATTTGGATAAAAAAATGTGGCAGGATATCATGTAATTACTTGTTAAAGCAAGGATCAAATGATATAATTTTCAGACAAAGTCAAATTACTTAAGGTAGATAGAAACTGCTACTGTTTTGCTGTGCAGTTCAATCATGCAATTGAGAAATTTCAAGTCAATTGACAGATTTTCCTTTGTGACTTTAAAATTAATTGACTAACATGAAACATAATTTTTCATCCACTTTGCCATGAATTAACTCTCTTTTTCATAATAATGTTTATTACAGAAACTTTGTAAAACATTTTATTAAAATGAAATAAAAGGGACAACAGGAAACACCTACAATGGCTGTAAATTATAATTACATGCCACAATCTGCTAGGGAACTACACAGGAAAGACATGGTGACATAAACATATTTTCACCTTTTCCCGTAATTTCAATTGGATGAAAGGTCATTTCTGTTAAGTTTACGTTTTCCTTTCCATATTTTCCAAGTGCATTCTATGTTAATTCAGGTGAAAAAATGGCCAAAAATACAAACTTCGACCTTAATTCTAGAAACAAGAGGCTCTCAAGAGCCTGTATCGCTCACCTGGACCATGGCTGACATAGATAAAAGGCATTTCCAATAGGAAAAACAAAACATAAAATTTAGCAGAATACTTTTTTTTCTAAAATTACAGTATTCTTGTTTGGTTTCCATGGCAACCCAAAGATCCACCATCCATTACAACCCATAACAGAACACCATTCAAAAAAAAATTTGGGCAGGGGTTCCCCTTATAATCAAGGTAATACATAATGCTGAAATTGAAACATTCTGACCACAATTCAAATATAAATTCAAAAATTTGGGCAGAGGTTCCCTTAAAATCAATAGGGCCAATGTAAAAACTATGTTCCAGATGGTGGCCATCTTGGATGAGGTATGGACCTGCCAGATACATTTTTTGGATGGGACCACCTCAGGACCATTGTGGCTTAGTTTGGTTCTAATTGGACCAGTAATTTCTGAGAAGAAGATCTTTGAATGTATATTCCATAGGGTCCAATGTAAAAACTATGTTCCCGCTGGCGGCCATCTTGGATGAGGTACAGACCTGCCAGATACCTTTTTCGGAAAGGACCATCTAAGGGCCATTGTGACTAAGTTTGGCTATAATTGGACTGGTAGTTTCTGAGAAGAATAACTTTGAATGTCTTTTCCATAGGGTCCAATGATAAAACTATGTTCCCCTCTGGCAGCCATCTTGGATTAGGTACGGACTTGCCGGATACATTTTTCAGAACGGACCATCTAAGGACCATTGTGACTAAGTTTGGCTATAATTGGACTGGTAGTTTCTGAGAAGAAGATCTTTTAATGTAAGGGACCATCTAAGGACCATTGTGACTAAGTTTGTTTATAATTGAACTAGTAGTTTCTGAGAAGAAGATCTTTGAATGTAAGTTCCATACAGTCCAATGTTAAAACTATGTTCCCTGCTGGTGGCCATCTTGGATTAGGTACGGACCTGTCGGATATCTTTTTGGAAGGGACCATCTAAGGACCATTGTGTCTAAGTTTGGTTATAATTGGACTGGTAGTTTCTGAGAAGAAGATCTTTTAATGTAATTTCCATAGGGTCCAATGTTAAAACTATGTTCCCCGCTGGCGGCAATCTTGGATTAGGTACGAACCTGTCAGATACCTTTTTTAGAGGGGACCATCTAAGGACCATTGTGTCTAAGTTTGGTTATAATATGACTGGTAGTTGCTGAGAAGAAGATCTTTAAATGTCTTTTCCATAGGGTCCAATGTTAAAACTATGTTCCCCTCTGGCGGCCATCTTGGATTAGGTACGGACTTGCCAGATACCTTTTTTGGAAGGGACCATCTAAGGACCATTGTGACTAAGTTTGGTTATAATTGGACTGGTAGTTTCTGAGAAGATCTTTTATGTAATTTCCAGAGGGTCCAATGTTAAAACTATGTTCCCCGCTGGCGGCCATCTTGGATTAGGTACGGACGTGTCGGATACCTTTTTTGGAAGGGACCATCTAAGGACCATTGTGTCTAAGTTTGGTTATAATTGGACAAGTAGTTTCTGAGAAGAATAACTTTGAATGTCTTTTCCATAGGGTCCAATGATAAAACTATGTTCCCCGCTGGCAGCCATCTTGGATTAGGTACGGACTTGCCGGATATATTTTTCTGAAGGGACCATCTAAGGACCATTGTGACTAAGTTTGGCTATAATTGGACTGGTAGTTTCTGAGAAGAAGATCTTTGAATGTAAGTTCCATAGGGTCCAATGTTAAAACTTTGTTCCCCGCTGGCGGCCATCTTGAATTAGGTACGGACCTGTCGGATACCTTTTTTGGAAGGGACCATCTAAGGACCATTGTGTCTAAGTTTGGTTATAATTGGACTGGTAGTTTCTGAGAAGAAGATCTTTTAATGTAATTTCCATAGGGTCCAATATTAAAGCTATGTTCCCCGCTGGCGGCAATCTTGGATTAGGTACGAACCTGTCGGATACCTTTTTTAGAAGGGACCATCTAAGGACCATTGTGTCTAAGTTTGGTTATAATATGACTGGTAGATGCTGAGAAGAAGATCTTTAAGAAGATCTTTAAATGTCTTTTCCATAGGGTCCAATGTTAAAACTATGTTCCCCGCTGGCGGCCATCTAGGATTAGGTACGGACTTGCCAGATACCTTTTTTGGAAGGGACCATCTAAGGACCATTGTGACTAAGTTTGGTTATAATTGGACTGGTAGTTTCTGAGAATAAGATCTTTGAATGTAAATTCCATAGGGTCCAATGTTAAAACTATGTTCCCCACTGGCGGCCATCTTGGATGAGGTACAGACCTGCCAGATACCTTTTTTGGAAAGGACCATCTAAGGGCCATTGTGACTAAGTTTGGCTATAATTGGACTGGTAGTTTCTGAGAAGAATAACTTTGAATGTCTTTTCCATAGGGTCCAATGATAAAACTATGTTCCCCGCTGGCAGCCATCTTGGATTAGGTACGGACTTGCCGGATACATTTTTCAGAAGGGACCATCTAAGGACCATTATGACTAAGTTTGGCTATAATTGGACTGGTAGTTTCTAAGAAGAAGATCTTTGAATGTAAGGGACCATCTAAGGACCATTGTGACTAAGTTTGTTTATAATTGAACTAGTAGTTTCTGAGAAGAAGATCTTTGAATGCAAGTTCCATACGGTCCAATGTTAAAACAATGTTCCCCGCTGGCGGCAGTCTTGGATTAGGTACGAACCTGTCGGATACCTTTTTTAGAAGGGACCATCTAAGGACCATTGTGTCTAAGTTTGGTTATAATATGACTGGTAGTTGCTGAGAAGAAGATCTTTAAGTGTCTTTTCCATAGGGTCCAATGTTAAAACATGTTCCCAGCTGGCGGCCATCTTGGATTAGGTACGGACTTGCCAGATACCTTTTTGGAAGGGACCATCTAAGGACCATTGTGACTAAGTTTGGTTATAATTGGACTGGTAGTTTCTGAGAAGAAGATCTTTTAATGTAATTTCCTTAGGGTCCAATGTTAAAACTATGTTCCCTGCTGGCGGCCATCTTGGATTAGGTACAGACCTGTCGGATACCTTTTTTAGAAGGGACCATCTAAGGACCATTGTGTCTTAGTTTGGTTATAATTGGACTGGTAGTTTCTGAGAAGAAGATCTTTGAATGTAAGTTCCATAGGGTCCAATGTTAAAACTATGTTCCCTGCTG
This sequence comes from Modiolus philippinarum, assembly GCA_002080025.1. Taxonomy (NCBI): domain Eukaryota; kingdom Metazoa; phylum Mollusca; class Bivalvia; order Mytilida; family Modiolidae; genus Modiolus; species Modiolus philippinarum. The sequence continues at coordinate 385,837 of MJUU01047009.1, read as the reverse complement.
GCGGGATGAGGTACGGACCTGTCAGATACCTTTTTTAAAGGGGACCACCTAGGGACTATTGTGACCAAATTTGGTTCCAATTGGCCCAGTGGTTTCAGAGGAGAAGATCTTTGAATGAAAAGTTTACGCCAGACGGACGGACGACAGACGCCAAGTGATGGCAAAAGCTCACCCTGGCATAGCCAGGTGAGCTAAAAAACAAGCATGGTGACCCATACTTTTTATTGCTGATTTCAAGTATGTAGTATGGGGTCATCAATTGTGTTGATTAATAACAAATCTCATGGATGTAATTATTAGTGTGCATCTACCTTAATAAGTAAATTTTGACATAAGTTTAATCTTTACCTTCTACTTCTTTGTTATAAAATATTTTGAAGTTGTTACAATATTTTTGTTAATTAGTTCAACATTTGAACTTTATATTGTAGTTAATTTTGTCTAGGTGCAACAAGAATTTAGAAGGGCTCACAAGCTTTGAGACATTAGTTGCTTATTATTTCGAAATTAACATATCTATAGCATAGAAATTCACTGAGACAGATAGGTAAACAACATAATCTAAGTAATGAGCCAAAGTGATGCTATATTTATCATATAATGATAAAATTCTAAAGGATATGTATTTACTGGCTTAAATTACGTGATGTTATAAGAAAAGTTTACAGTGACATACAAAAAGTATTGCAACAAGTGAAATTTTTCTGTGTATTTCTTGTAACAAAAGGGTTATGTTCAAAAAATTCTATAGAATTCATTTAAGGACTGATTATATAAAATTTTTCTGTCTGGCATTATCACTGGTGTTTGATTATTTTTCTCCTCTGATCAGCATCAAAACAATCAAACAAATCACCATCGAAACGCCATTGTTGACATCAGTGAATTACTTCCCTTTTCAAGATGTCATAAAATATGGAACACACCTCAGAGTCCAGGGTTATTTCAGTGTCAAAGTTTTGAGCATTTATGATATGTTTTAATTCAAGTTTCTAAGGGAGTCAATACTATATCAAATCCTTTTAATTATATACTTTTTTATTCATGAGGACCAAGCCGAGTATATTGTTATGATATTAAGATAATATACATTATTATATAGATTGCAGTGAAAGATTGAAATTTCTCAGTGAATTAAAAGTGATAATTAACTGTGAAATTATTTTCCATAATTTCACTCTAGGAAGTGACGTCACAATAGACGTTGTCAACGTCGTTGTTAAGTAAACGTCTCAGCAGATTAACATCGAAAACGTAGTTCATGAAAAGAATCTTAAATTAAACCATTAAATATGCAAGAACTGATCTATATAATAAAAACAATAACTAATCCTAGATTCTGATTATCGAAAATATTCAACTCATGATCGAAAAATGCTGTAATTAACTCATGCGCTGCGTGCATTCGTGAATTACTGCGTTATTCGATCATTCGTTGAATATTTTGCGATAATCAGAATCACAGATTAGTTATAGTATAAATAATATACAAGTGTAGCTTGTCTTGCACCCCTGTGTAAGTCAGAAAAATCTTGCACTGTGAAATCAATGAAATCCCTTGTCTGAGGTGGGAGAAATTCTGAAGTAATATACTTTACTTACACACTTCTCCTTCATTAAGTGTATCCTCTAAAGTAATACATGTATTGTTACACAGTTGTTCTGGTGTAAGGTATACTTTACTGCTGCCTTTAATTTGCTGTAGTATTAATATTGCTGGCTCTGTTCTAAACTAAATGAAAAAGAATAAAATAAAGTAAAGATTAGAGTTTTATAATGTGTTTGTGTACAATAGTTTTGATTTACAAATAAATGAAACTATGAATACCCCAATTCCTTGAACCCTGAATCATTATGGGGGTCCTAAAGTGGGTCTATGCATGATGTGCAAAAAATAAAAATTACCCTGTACTATGTATGAAAATAGGCCTGAAATCAAAATAAACGTGTATATTGTACGAAGCATGTTTTTGAACAAATGTACATGAAATAATAAAGGTCTTGCAGGATGTATGCAAACTGGTCATGTTCGTTGCACATAAAAAACCCTTTACCACTCTCAAGTATGGTTAAGGTAGATCAGTAGTCTTCCGCCATTTTGAATTTGTAATTTATACTGTTGTGGTATTATCTGCTTTTTAAATATGCAAATATCTTTATTTGTAATGCATCAATAAATGTTATATCAGTGACACAAAAAGCAAAGAATCTGTATTGACTTAATTTTAGATGTATTTTTCTAATTGGATGATGTTTGGTAATATGAAAAATAAATAGTTTAGAAGAGAATATTTCAAAAAGGGAGATAATCTGCTGAAAATAATTTACATAGATATCACTATGAAAATTCATATTTTTCAAATTATATGAAAAACAAAGCCGGTGACCCACATTTTTCTTTATATTTTTTGAAAGTATGTTCAAAGGGCTAACATAAGTATAAAATAGAAAGAAATCTATGGAATAGTTTTAAAGAGAACAACCAAATACCTGTTTTTCCCTATATATTCATTAGAAATATTTGATTTTCTTGATATCAGTTACTTTAAAAACAAGCACGGTGACCCCCCTTTTTTATTTTTTTGTTTTAATGCTAATATAATAAGAAAACTTTCCTGAGAAAACCAGAGGTACTGCTGAACGCAGGAGGGCCCCGCAATAGGCAGTCACTTCCTTTGTACCAAATTATCAACATTTGTTTATGAAAATATTTTTAAAAAATTTAAAAGTATCGGCAAACAGGAAGTAGTGGCACGGCAAACCTGAAAATACCTTACACGATACAACTAATCATCATGAAGCTTTACACCAAATATCAAATCATTCCCAGTTGTAGAGGCCAAGAAAACTTTGACGAAAATTTTCATCCATAGAGTGGTATAATAAAAAGTTAGAATATCGGCAAACAGGAAGTAGTGGCACAGCAAACCTAAAAATTGCTTACACAGTACAACTCATCATCATAAAGCTTCAGACCAAATATGAAATCATTCCTACATGTGGAAACCCAGAAAACTTTGACGAAAAATTTTCTTCCATAGAGTGGTATAATAAAAAGTTAAAGTTTTGGCAAACAGGAAGTAGTGGCACGGCAAACCTGAAAACTGCTTACACGGTACAACTCATCATCATAAAGCTTCAGACCACATATGAAATCACTCCCACATGTAGAAGCCCAGAAAACTTTGACGAAAAATTTTCATCCATAGAGTTTGTATAATAAAAAGTTAAAAGTATTCGCAAACAGGAAGTAGTGGCACAGCAAACCTACAAATTGCTTACACGGTACAACTGATCATCATAAAGCTTCAGATCAAATATGAAATCATTCCCACATGTAGAAACCCAGAAAACTTTGACGAAAAATTTTCATCCATAGAATGGTATAATAAAAAGTTAAAGTTTCGGCAAACAGGAAGTAGTGGCACGGCAAACCTATAAATTGCTTACACTGTACAACTCATCATCATAAAGCTTCAGACCAAATATGAAATCATTCCCACATGTAGAAGCTCAGAAAACTTTGACAAAAATTATCATCCATAGAGTGGTATAATAAAACGTTAAAAGTCTTGGCAGACAGGAAGTAGTGGCACGACAAACCTGAAAATTGCTTACACAGTACAACTCATCACCATAAAGCTTCAGACCAAATATGAAATCATTCCCACATGTAGAAGCCCAGAAAACTTTGACGAAAAATTTTCATCCATAGAGTGGTATAATAAAACGTTAAAGTATCGGCAAACAGGAAGTAGTGGCACGGCAAACCTGAAAATTGCTTACATGGTACAACTCATCATTATAAAGCTTCAGACCAAAAATGAAATCATTCCCACATGTAGAAGCCCAGAAAACTTTGACGAAAAATTTCCATCCATAGAGTGGTATAATAAAAAGTTTAAGTATCGGCAAACAGGAAGTAGTGGTACGGCAAACCTGAAAACTGCTTACACGGTACAACTCATCATCATAAAGCTTCAGACCAAATATGAAATCATTCCCACATGTAGAAGCCCAGAAAACTTTGACCAAAAAAATTGTTGACGGACAGACGGACGGACAAAGTGAAAACTATAGGGCACCCACATCTCGATGCGGGGCCCTAATAAAGAAAATCTATGGAAAAAAATTTTGGACTACCCATCTACTTAAGTGCAAAATCAAGTGTTAGTGTATGCAATACAGGCTTGGACACAGTACAAGTGTGGACACAATACAAGTATGGACACAATAATAACAAGAAATGGATGTCGATACGACATCAAACCGGGTTTTCCTTCACTATATGAATGGACAAATAAGTACTTGTGTGAAAAGCTATCAAATAAAAGACACATGGTCAAAACACCTATACATTTCAAAGTTCAAAGAGGCATAATCCCTGGATAAACAAGTGATCTGTGAGCCCAAGCTCACTAGAAATACCCCCTCTCTCAGCCGATGAATCATAGAGGGAAAGTGCAAATTCAAGTGTGTGAGTGAACCCAATACAGAAGTGAATATCAAAATTGACTAAATCAGTAAACAGGAAGTAGTGCCTCAGTTGGTCTGAAAACACATCCCACAATATGGCTGGACTATACAAAGCTTGTGACAAAATTTAAAAGCTGCATCATAAAACAATGTAGTGAAATCCTTGACGAAAAATTACCCCATTATGCCACAATTGCAAAAAGATTGACAAAGTCGGTAAACAGGAAGTAGTATTCCAACAAGTCAGAAAACGCATCCCACAATATGGCATGACCATGCCTTCTGACAAAATTTCAGCTTTGTATCATTTACTATCACAGAGAAAACTTTGACGAAAATTCACTCTATAATGCTACAAGTGTCAAAATTGACCAAGTCGGTAAACAGGAAGTAGTATCCTGACAGGTCAGAAAATGCATCCCATAATATGGCATGAGCATGCAAAGCTTCTGACAAAATTTCAGCTTTGTATCATTTACCATTACAGAGAAAACTTTGACGAAAATTCACTCTATAATGCTACAAGTGTCAAAATTGACCAAGTCGGTAAACAGGAAGTAGTATCTCGACAGGTCAGAAATTGCATCCCACAATATGACATGACCATGCAAAGCTTCTGACAAAATTTCAGCTTTGTATCATTTACCATTACAGAGAAAACTTTGACAAATATTCACTCTTTAATGCTACAAGTGTCAAAATTGACCAAGTCGGTAAACAGGAAGTAGCATCTCGACAGGTCAGAAAATCAATCCCACAATATGGCATGACCATACAAAGCTTCTGACAAAATTTCAGCTTTGTATCATTTACCATCACAGAGAAAACTTTGACGAAAATTCACTCTATAATGCTACAAGTGTCAAAATTGACCAAGTCGGTAAACAGGAAGTAGTAATCCGACAGGTCAGAAAATGCATCCCACAATATGGCATGACTATGCATAGCTTCTGACAAAATTTCAGCTTTGTATCATTTACCATTGCTGAGAAAACTTTGACAAAAATTCACTCTGCAATGCTACAAGTGTCAAAATTGACCAAGTCGGAAAACAGGAACTGGTATCCCGACAGGTCAGAAAACGCATCCCACAATATGGCATGACCATGTAAAGCTTCTAATAAAATTACAGCTTAGTATCATTTACCATTACAGAGAAAACTTTGACGAAAATTCACTCTATAATGCTACAAGTGTCAAAATTGACCAAAGGAACTAGTATTTTGATTGGTCCAAAAATGTATCCCACAATATGGCCTGATTATACAAAGCTTGTGACAAAATTATAGATCTGTACCATTTACCATTGCTGAGATAAAGGCGACGAAAATGTGTTACGGACGGACCCACACACACAGGCACACACACACGCATGCATGCACACACAGACTGGGGAACTGGGGTATAATTATACGATGAAAAATCCCCAACAATATGCACATCTACATATGATGTCCTTGCTACATACAAAGTTTCATGAAATTCTGTTGAACGGTTACAGAGGAGTTGCGCTTACGAGCATATGGTCAAAACACCTGTAAATTTCTAAGTTCAAAGGGACATAACTCCTGGAAAAATTGCACAATGAAAAATCCCCGACAATATGCACATCTACATATGATGTCCTTGATACATACAAAGTTTCATGAAATTCTGTTGAACTGTTACATAGGAGTTGCGCTTAAAGCATATGGTCAAAACACCTATAAATTTCTAAGTTCAAAGGGGCATAACTCCTGGAAAAATTGCACGATGAAAAATCCCCAGCAATATGCACAACTACATATGATGTCCTTGCTACATACAAAGTTTCATGAAATTCTGTTGAACGGTTACAGAGGACTTGCGCTTACAAGCATATGGTCAAAACACCTATAAATTTCTAAGTTCAAAGGGGCATAACTCCTGGAAAAATTGCAC